>APFE030468341.1:73662-133005 GCA_000404065.3 Pinus taeda | reverse complement strand
TACCTATGTCGTATGGTATAAGTATGTCTCTATCGTTTTCTCTAGCTAACCATTGGTCTGGCTTCACTCTCAACGGTGCCAACTCAAAAAGTATCCACATCTTCCACTTTCTCCAAGAGATTTTGAAAAATTGATTACATTTTACTGTTTTTGTTTCTATTCATGAAAGAGTAGTCATTTGTTCTCTGTGCTGTATCAGGGAGCGCTTGTGGATATGGTGATCTATACAGCACTGGCTATGGCACTAATACTGCGGCAGCACCGCTCTGTTTACCTTCTACAACGTTGCCCCTTCGAATTCGCAATTCGGACAGACTTTTGCAACCTCGCAGCAGTTCAATTTATTTCGCAATCCTATGTTCTATTTCATTATATTTCGTATTTGTTTTATGACCAGTACCAGAATTCTATATAAGTTATCGTAGATCAGTACCAAAACTTCTGAAAATAACTCTGAATACATTCCTGGTGCTTGAATGGCAGCAGCAGAGGCGAGCTTGATCATGAATCTTCGTTGCAGCAGCCCGCTGTTCCACCTATTGCAGTTGTCACCGCCTCAGCCAAAAGTCAGTGACTGAACAATCAAACCATGCAGACTGCAACTTTGTATAATTTGGTTATGGCCCTTGTCATCCCTCAGTAAAGAGTGCGATATATTCTATAGATAGATAAATATCCATGTTGCTGATATTCTTCTTCTCGGCTCTGTGAGCCGAACCGTGTCCCAATGCTCTGTAGATTCGTAAATGGTACTGCCCATTTTTAAAGCTTGGATAATAAATGCATGGTTCAGTTGAAAACAGAGTGATGAATTTCAAGCATGGTATTCGACCTTTTCTCTGTCTATTGTAAATAGCAATGGTAGTCTATCAATTCAATGATCTATTGCAAAAAAACAGTTTTACCTTACGACAATGGCAGTCTCTCAATTCAGTGATCTATTGCAAAAAAAGGGTTTTACCTTAGGATAATTGCAGTCTCTCAATTCAGTGATCTATTGCAAAAAAAAATCAGTTGTACATTAGGATAACGACATGTTCACTTAAATGACTAGCCATCACTAATTGTTCACACGGTTCACTATTAAGCTTTGTTTGGTACAACAAAATAGGTTCTAAAATGGCTTTATGTTAACGGCTTTATTACGTGCCGAGAGAGGTTCAAGGACTGCCGTAGAAAAAGAGTTAACTGTCTAACAAAATCCCAAAACATTGATATATCGCACTGTTGCACTGTTGTAAGAGGAACTGTTTTAATCCAAAATTTCAATGAAGCCCTTCAAAGTTTATATGTTTAATCCAAATATAGGTCGTGAAAAATCCCAAGTAAAATTGAACTAAATAGCTAATTGCATTCGAGTAAAACCATATTTTTAAAACAATAAATTAATTACACCATCCCAAATAAAATTGAACAAAATAGATAATTGCATTGCAGTAAAACCATGTTTTTAAAACAATAAATTAATTACACAGTTACCAAGTTCAAATACAAATTTAAAATTCGAGTAGAATTCAAATACGATATCTTACGGAAATAATTCCATTAAACAAATTTCAATTCCAAAAAAAGACGGCAATATGGTTTAAAAAAAATTCACTTATCTGTCTTCAAATCTACCGAATCTACTTTTAATCGGAAAGAAAAAGCGTCTTCCTTAGGTCTGCGGTGCTGACGGTTGCCTCTTTATAAGCTGTGAGGAAGATAAACTACAGTCCATTAATGTTTTGTAACGATCTAGGTAAGGGAAGGCTCTATTAACCAAGTTTCCTTGGTTTTGAGATCTTCTGCGGATATAACTATTCATTCTCAGCTAGTTTTACACGCATCTACTACGCTTTTCGTGACAGGTTTGAACTTAACTCAGCTTCGCTCTCCTGGCAAACTGAGTCTTGCACGGCAACGTCTGACAGGGCAACGTCTAAATAATATGCTTCGCTCTCCTGGCAAACTGAGTCTTGCAGGGCAACGTCTAAATATGCTTCGCTCTCCTGATAAACTATAAGACTATTGACAGGGCAGGGACTAGCTGCCCCGCAGCCTGTCTTGTTTTAGTTATGAAATATGTGAAATTAAGATAGGTCTTCTCTAAATTTTTTTTAAAGTGGAGTTATGTGAACTTGACTTGACATTTTAAAAAGATATTTTAAAATTGAGTAAAAATGGGAAGGCGAGAAAATGCATTCCCTTTGAGTAAACACTTAATGAGGAAGAAAATATCTAAAAATATATTTAATATTTATCATGCAAATTAGTTATAGGGAAGACAATATCTAAATATGGTTTTTGGCTTTTATGGGTAGAAAAAGGAAGGAGCATAGGAAAGGGAGATCAATCATAAGAAGGAATAGAGAGAAAAAGGGAGGGGGAGACCAGAAAGGAGGAAGAGGAGAGAAGTGGGGCAGGGGAAGAGGGCAGATGGGACATATTATTAAATGAGATGTTGGATAACAGAACTTTATGGGTAGAAAAAGGAAATAGCACAAGAAAGGGAGATCAATCATAAGGAAGGAAGGAATATAGGAAAAGGGGGAGGGGGAGACCAAGAAGGAGGAAGAGGAGAGAAGCGGGGCAGGGGAGGAAGGCAGATGGGGCATATTATTATTAAAATCCCTTTGTACATACAACTAACTAAAATAGGATTTACCTTCAAAATTTGGCAACCGCGGGCAAAGCCTTTATCTGGTTATTTGTCATGCACAGTTGCAGACAACGAACACTATTTTCTTGAGATCTAGCGGCACATGGATCATCATCATCAATGACATTGTGGGTTTCATAATTCATCGCAGAATCTGTCGGAAATTGATTTTGATGGAAGAGAGAAAGAGTGGGAGTGCGTTCATATTCGAGAGCAAACGGGAATATTCTAGAACTTATAGGATCGAAGTTCAATCAAGCTGTTATTGAAAGTGATTATTATTTTGTGCACTGTAAATTTCAGGAATATTTCAAAATCTTGTAGTGAAGATGTGAAAATGTCGGATTGTAAAATATTCCCACACTAACCCATGAGAGCCCGAAGGTTTATTTAGTCAATAAGGATGCATACCCAAGTGAATGAATGGGTATCATTTTCCATGTATCGAGTGCCAACTTGCTGACAGGCTTGGAATTTCCCATTCCATGGAAATTTTTGGACATTTTACATGTATTTGACTTTTAAAACAAAATATTTTTTATCTATAAATAAGTTATAAATTAAGATTTATTTAATCTTAGATTCTTGTTATCTATATTGATATGGAGATCTTAGACTTTTAAAAGCAGAGATCTCATTATCAATATGGATCACAAGAGTCTGAGATCTAAAATTAAGTGAATCTTCATGTGTAACTTATAGACAATTTTTTTTTTTTTTAAATTCAGATAAATGTAAAAGATCCAAAAATTTCTATGAAAAGCCAAATTACATTTGACCTGTCAAAAACTTGGCACTGTCAGAAACTTGGCACTTGATGCACGCAAGACGATACCCATTCACTCCCTCAGGTACGCACCCTTATTGGCTGAATAAACCTTCAAGCTCTCATAGGTTAGTGTGGGAATATCTTAGAATCCAACATGGTCACATCTTCACTATAAGATTTTGAAATATTCCTAAAATTTACAGTGCACAAAAGAATAATCGCTTTCGATAACAATTTGATTGAGCTTCAATCATGTAAGTTCTAGGATACTCTCGTTTTCTCTCGACTTTCTGCGTAGAACATATTGAACGTTTACATCCACTAAGCATTTGAAACAATGCAAGGTCAATTTCACTAAGTACTATGATATTTTAGCAGTTAGTGTTCGATTCGGTACAGTCACATGGTTAATTTTACTGGGTATGTTGTTTATATTCTTCCTCTCCATTTCTCGCTTTCTTTAGCAGATGGATCACAAGATTCTAAGATATAGAATCAAGTGAATATTAATTTATAACTTATTTATAAGTAAAGATTATTTTGTTTTAAAACTTTCGATGGCGGCTCTCTCCCTTATGGTCGAGAAATCGATGGCGGCGATGGGGGCCTTCTCCTTAACAGTCAGCTTGCTTGCGCATCCTTAGGTCGAGTGAGAAATCCCTCCTCCTTATGGTCGAGCCCCTACCGGTCCTCTCCTTATCGATGGCGGCTATGGGGGGCTTCTCCTTAACAGTCACGCGTGCTTGCGCATCCTTAATGGTCGAGTGAGAATCCCCTCCCTTATGGTCGAGCCCCTACTGGTCTCTCCTTATCAGATGGCGGCTATGGGGGCCTTCTCCTTAACAGTCAGCTTGCTTGCGCATCCTTATGGTCGAGTGAGAATCCCTCTCCCTTATGGTTGAAAGCCTTACCGCTCCTCTCCTTAACAATCGAGCCTGCTTCCTCTCCTTAACAGTCGAGCCTGCTTGCGCATCCTGTAAAAAGTCCAAAAATTTCCATGAGAATGTGCACATGTTCATGACCAGAGTCATGGGAATAGTCAATCAGCTCAAATTCATTGGTGAAACCATTACATATCAAAATATTGTTGAAAATTTCCTTTATAGATCTATTAACAATTAATACATAGAGAATGTGGACATGTTCATGACTAGAGTCATGAGAATAGTCAATCAAACCAAACTCATAAATAAAATCCTTATATATCAGAAGATTGTTGAGAAATTCCTTATAATCTTACCTAAGAAATATGACATGATTGTAAAAACCATTTTGGAATCCAATAATTTTACAACTTTCTTAATAAAATGGTTGACTGAATCACTTCTGACATATAAAACAAGACTTAGCTTGGAATAAGATTGCATCCAAAATTCTTTCATTAAAATCTCCTACCGAGAAAGTTGTTTACATCACAAGAGTCTAATATCTAGAATCATCTAGAATGAAATGAATCTCGTTTTATAACTTATTTATAGATAAAAATATTTAGGTTTAGGAGTCAAATACGTGTAAAAAGTGTGGAGTGCATTCATATTTGAGAGAAAACGGGAGTATCCTATTACTTATGGGATTCAAGTTCAATCAAATTTTTATTGAAAATGATTATTATTCTATCCACTGTAAATTTCAAGAATATTTCGAATCTTATAGTGAAGATGTGAGCATGTCGGATTCTAAAATATTCCCACACTAACCCATGAGAGCTTAAAGGTTTATTTAGTCAATAAGGATGTATACCGGAGGGAATGAATGGGTATTGTTTTCCATGTATTCAGTGCTAACTTGATGACATGCATGGAATTTGACGTTCTATGGAAATGTTTTGAATTTTTACACGTATTTGATTTTATTTTTTATCTATAAATTTGATTATAAATCTTAATTTAGAATGTGGACATGTTTATGATTAGAGCCATGGGAATAGTCAACCAAACTGAATTCATTGGTGAAACTAATATATATCAGAAGATTTCTTAAAAATTCCTTAGAAACCTATCTAAGAAATATGATATGGTTGTAACAGCTATTCTAGAATCCAATAGTTTTACAACTTTCTCAGTAAAACAGTTCATTGGATCACTTCTGACATATGAAAGAAGACTTAGCTTGGCAGACAATTCCATAAAAAAAATCTTTCTCTTAAGTGTTCTACTGAGAATTTTTTTTTAGATCACAAGATGTAAGCTATTTATAGAAGATGTTACTCTTATGATCCATATTAATAATAATATCTTTATCTCTTAGAGTCTAAAACACATACAAGGTTAGGTTGTTTAGATCACGACATCTGAACTGTTTGTAGAACATCTTAGAATCTTGTGAATCACAAGAATCTAAGATCTGGAATCAAGTGAATGTTTAGATCACAACATCTAAACTGTTTGTAGAACATCTTAGAATCTTGTGGATCACAAGAATCTAAGATCTGGAATCAAGTGAATATTAATTTATAACTTATTTATAGATAAAAAATATTTTGTTTTATAAGTCAAATACGTGTAAAAATTGTGGAGGGCGTTCATATTTGAGAGCAAACTGGAGTGTCCTAGAACTTATAGGATCGAAGCTCAATCAAATTGTTATTGAAAGCGATTATTCTTTTGTGTGCTGCAAATTTCAGGAGATGTGAGCATGTCAGATTCTAAAATATTCGCACACTAACCCATGAGAGCCCGAAGGTTTATTTAGTCAATAACGACGTGTACCCAAGGGAATGAATGGGTATCGTTTTCCGTGTATCGATTGCCAACTCGCTGACAGGCCTGGAATTTGATGTTCCATATAAATTTTTGGACTTTTTACACGTATTTGATTTTTAAAATAAAAGTTTTTTTTATCTATAAATAAGTTATAATTAAGATTCACTTGATTTTAGATTTTAGACTCTCATCATTCATATTGATAATGAGATATTAGATTGATATCAATGAATTTTATAGTTTCTTATATAAAAAAATTAACCAATTAAATAATAAAAATACAATTTCACATAAATAAGTTTAGTGACTTGATATTAGGGCATATTAAGGCAACATTCTACAAACAAATTGTAGAACAGTTTTCTTAGGCAGTGAGAGATTTTTTTGATGGAATCTTGTGTTCCATATTGATAATGATATCTCTGCCAAGATCTAGATCACAAGATTAAGTTGTTCATATAGAATTTAATAATGATAAATGATAGTTTTCATAATGATAATGAGATCTTAGACTCTTGTGATCCATATTGATAATGAACTATTAAATTGATATAAAGTCAAGTCTATAGTTTCTCATATAAGAACATTACAAATTTAATAATAAAAATACAATTTCACATAAATAAGTTTAGTGACTTGATATCTAGGGCATATTAAAACAACATTCTACAAGCAAATTGCAGAACAATTTGCATAGGTAGGATAGTTTAATGAAAGCTTTTTTGATGGAATCTTGTGATTTGACAAGCTCACATCCAACATGTCAGTAAATTAAAGATAAAAACCAAAAAAACCCAAACCGATTACCCAAAAAGAAGATCTTAATATACCCTAAATGGGCATTGTTTTCAAAGATTCTAAAGTGTTCTACTGAGAAATTTGTTTAGATAACAAGATTTAAACTATTTATAGAAGATCTTAGACTCTTGTGATCCATATTGATAGGAGATCTCTGGAATTGTTTCTATCGAATAAGGCTTATGCTAAGCAATGTATTTGTAGAATATTTTATAGATAGCAATGTTCTTAGGCAGGTCTCAAAGGAATGTTTCAACAATCTTCTAATATGTAATGGTTTCACCAACGACTTTGATCAAACTATTCCCATGACTCTGGTCATGAACATGTCCACATTCTCTATGTCAGTTTAGTGACTTGATATTGTTTAAAAAATAAGGGATTTTATTAAAAAAACACTTTAAATTGTGATAAAAATAAAGGTGTTAAGTTATAAATTAAGATTCACTTGATTCTAGATCTTAGACTCTTGCGATCCATATTGATAATGAGACCTTAGACTCTACTGATCCATATTGATAATGAGATATTAAATTGATATAAAGTCAGGTGATCCTTGGAATTTTTACACGTATTATAATTTTAAAACTATATATATATATATATATATATATATATATATATATATATATATATCAAGTCACTAAACTGACATAGAGAATGTGGACATGTTCATGACTAGAGTCATGGGAATTGTCAATCAAGTCAAAGTCATTGGTGAAACCATTACAGATCAAAAAATTGTTGAAAACATCCTTTGAACCCTACCTAAGAACATTGCTATCACTAAACTATTCTAAAAATACATTTCTTGACATAAGCCTTATTCAATAGAAACAATTCTAGAGATCTTCTATCAATATGGATAACAAGCGTCTAATATTTTCTATAAGTAGTTTAGATCTTGTGATCTAAATACAATTCTCAGTGAAACAATTTAGAATCAAGTGACTTTGAAAATGAAACCCATTTAGGACATATTAAGATTTTCTTTTTGGGTAATTGTATATTTTTTTTTTTTTTTTTTTTTTTGACATGTCGAACGTGAGCATGTCGAAATCTAAAATATTCCCACACTAACCTATGAGAGCTCGAAGGTTTATCTAGTCAATAAGGATGTGTACCCGAGGGAATGAATGGTATCACTTCCAGTGTATTGAGTGTCAACTTGTTGACATGCCTCAAAATGGCTATAGACTATAGACTTGACTTGATATCAATTTAATATATCATTATCAATATGGATCACAAGAGTTTAAGAGTCTAAGGAATTTTTCAACAATCTTCTGATCTGTAATGATTTCACCAATGAATTTGATCTTATTGACTATTCCCATGACTCTAGTCATGAACATGTCCACATTCTCTATGTATGTTTAGTGCCTTGATAATTTTTATCTATAAAAAAGTTATAAATGAAGATTCAATTCATTCTAGATCTTAGACTCTTTTGATCCATATTGATATTGAGTTCTTAGACTCTTGTGATCCATATTGAAAGTGAGATATTACATTGATATCAAGACAAGTTTATAGTCTCTCATATAACTGAAATGCCTCTGATCTACCTTTGCCTCGCTGCTTGTTGACTCAATTTTACTAATTTATGAATGCCTATGTTATTAATTTAGTATTATTTTTTAAACAACTAATTGATAAGCTTCCCTATATTTAAGTCTTCAAAAAACTTGTTTGTAATTATTTAGTTCTTTGGTTCTTAATGATAGGTGGAATGCCCACCTAAAACGTTGGAAAAAATCTAAAACCTTATTAGATTGATTCTAGATCTTAGACTCTTGTGATTCATGGTGCTAATTTGATTTGATATCAATTTAGTATATATAAAAGATAAAAATAAAAAATAAAAAATTTAATAAATATAAAATCATTTTTTTCCCTCGTAACTAATTCCTAACAGCTAATTCCTAACGACAACAGCTAACACTGGACATAGATGCTCTGTTATTTAATCGTTTGGAAATGTTATTTAATCATTTGGAAAAGATAGTCATTAACAATTAGTTTATTAGAAGAATAATAATTTATTTATTTATTTAATTTTTATTATTAATAACAATTTATAATATCATTTTTTTTCAAATTGAATTGAATTAAAATTAATATAAAATACTATTTTTTTTAAAATTAATTATAATAATGCTATTAAAAACTCAAATATGTTGGACACATATGCTTTGTTATTTAATCATTTGGAAAGATAGTCATTAACAATTAGTTTATTAGAAGAATAAATAATTTATTTATTTATTTAATTTTTATTACTAATAACAATTTATAATATCATTTTTTTTCAATTGGTGAATTAATAAATTAATATAAAATACTATTTTTTTTTTAATTATTTATAATAATGCTATTAAAAACTCAGATATCGGAGAACAATTAATAAAGCTTTAAAAAACCAAAACCAAAATAAATTAAATTAAATTAAATAAATTGAGGTTAAAAAAAATTGGAAAACAAATATGATGGGAAATCAAGATGAGAGGGCAGGAATCCAGTTCCTACTTTATTTTCAACCATCGTCCCTATTGAGATTGATTGCATGATTCTCGATCTCAATAGCCTCACTTAGCTTCCTATGATTGAAGTGATCATCAAACTTAGCTTCCTATTATGGAAGTAATCAACCATTGTGATGAGACCATAATCCTTAATGCATACATGGTGCTTGGATTTCACTACATGTTCGTCTAAAGCAGAGGAACCAAAACCATTGTGCCTAATGTTTGTTTCATGTTCATGGATTCTTTGGTTGATGGAATGACCAGTGTCACCAATGTAAGGAATCCCACAAGAACAAGGAATTACTGAAAGATTAAATCATTTTGAAAGATTGATTTTATTTTTTCACCTTTGACCTAAGGATGAACCACATTAGATGGTTCTAAACACTGACGAAATCATCATAATGTGATTAATCCGAAAGACAATATCATTACTCAGTTGATATGAAAATTAAAATAATATTTTACATTTATAACCATTATATTTCATATCCTGATATTTAAATGTAATTACAAACATATGAAATTTCAATATTATAATAAATTTTTTTGCATGTTATATATATATATGATTTTAATAAAATTATAAGTAATAATATCTTTATATACTACTACAACCACATTAAAAATATTAATCTGGTTGATATAGCTGAAGGATTTATAAATATAACAAAAATAATTGTTGCAACACCAAGAATGTCTTACAAATATACGCATCTACTTGATTAACCATATATAAAAAGATTATGGGTCAACTTTAACATGAGAAAGAAATACACATATTATTGTGAAATGAACCATTTTGCTAAATAAAATTTTCTTATATATTAATTTTCCCATCTAATTAATGAATTTATTACAATTGCACTAATCTCAAATCCCTGGGAAATTGTTGTTGGAAATAATATCGCTGCAATTCGTCTCTATCTTCTTTTAAATTAGAAACTTCTTTTACAATGTACTGGTGCAGTCCTTTACCAGTAAGCAGGCTTCAACCTGTAGAGAGCTACAACCCTCTCTCGTTCTCCAGCTTCTCCTGGAAGGGAGCTACAACCCCCTTTAGCTCTTGCACTAGCCAAGATACTAGTACGTAGGTGCTGGCCTACTGAAGGCTACAACCTTCTCTTTCTTCTAGGGACCACGTTTCATAAATTTTTAGACTGGATCCATGAACATCAATCAATCATCAAGAATTTCTCTATCAACCAATCTCCTTTTCACCAATAAGATCTGAATCAAGTAGATACTTCTCTGACAACTGTACCCAAAACACAATACCAGAAAGCACACACCAAAATCTGAACCCAGAACACAGCAACAATAAACAGAAGCAGCTAGATCACAACTCAAAATATATACGCTATTTCAATAACCTGCAACATGCGTGCATACGCCTCTATGTTTGGAACAACCTGCGTATACACTATTTTCATTCACTGAACCAGTGTGTATATGCAACTTAGCTCCACTGAACCTGTGTACAGATCTATAAAGGATAATTCACTCTTTCAGATATTCAAACACTAATTAACCCAGATTATCAGTGTCATAGATCAAGCAAGTGCCACATATAACAGACCAAAATCATACAAAGATACTATCATGCAAGCTTAAAGATTATGACCCATCAATAGAACTTATCCTTCTCTTTGCGCTAAGGTTCCTCCTTCATTCAGATCCAGATTTGCACCATAACCCAATTACCAGTAATCCAGATCTAGCACTTTATCATATATTCAAGAATAATTCAGATGATCCTTTGCCACATGATCTCCTTCCTCTTTTATAGTCTTAGGCCTTCCACAATACCACGGTCCAAAACCATAATAAACCAATACCACATACCCAATACTTGGGATCAACACTCCTGACGAGGTACCATGGTCCAAAACCATAGGTTCAAATACCAAGGACTAACTACCACGGACCAAAGGTAAGTTCTCCAACATATACGCGCTTTTGTAACATCTAACCTGCGTGTATACACGCCTTCGTCTAGATGAACCTGTGTATATGTCTTTTCTTTCATTCTAAAAGCCTGAACTGAGATCTGTTACCAAAGAGAGTTGCCATCAAGGACAACACATGTGCCATAATGCCAACAATTGTTGGGTGGGGATCCATGTGGCATGAATCTAATTTAGTTTGAAAAAAAAAACAAATTACACATATTATTGTAAAATGGACCGTTTTTCCAAATAAAATTTTCTTATATATTGATTTCTCCATATAATTAGAATATGAAATTATTAAAATTGGAATAATATCAGAGTCGCTGATGATGATGATCCATGTGCCATTAGATCTCAAGAAAATAGTGTTCATACTGTGAAGTTCTGCATGACAAATAAAAGTTTTGGAATCTACCCTTTGAAAACATGCAACACCTTTCTTTTTATAACAATTTAATTTTTTTTTTTTGAATAAACCCCCCGTTTTTTAAACAATATCAAGTCAGTAAGTCAACATAGAGAATGTGGAAATGCTCATGACTATAACCATAGGAATAGTCAATGAGATTAAACTCATTGGTGAAACCGTTACAAATCAGAATATTGCTGAAAAATTCCTTCGAAACCCACCTAAGAAATATGACACGGTTATAATAGCCATTCTAGAATCTAATGGTTTTACAAGTTTCTTAGTAGAACAGTTGACTGGATCACTTCTGACATATGAAACAAGGCTTAGCTTGGTAGAAGATTCTATAAAAAAACTTTCAAATCATGATTCTCTCTTAGTAGAGGTAACAATAGAGGATATAGAGGCAACAAAAAGTGAGGTAGAGATCGAGGGAAAGGAAGATCAAAACATCATCATGTAGCAGAGAAATCGAGACCTTCACAAAACCAAACAGAGTGAAATAATTAATAGATAATGTCCAATTCTATTACTGCAAGAAATTTTGGCATTATGAACATGAATGCATAAAGAAATAGTTAGATCAACAAAGAGGTTGTGTCCATCTCTCCAACAATGAAGGAGAATTCTTTGAAATAATGCTTCCTTCTGGCCATGTTTCTAAAGATAGTAATAGTGACGACTTTTGGTTGTTGGATAATGGCTACAACAATCATATCACAGGTAACAAAAATCTGCTTTCTTGCATTGATGCTTCCATAACATTTGAAATTGCTCTTGGAGACTATTCCCATATTAAAGCTGAAGGGAAAGGTATTGTCCCTGTTCTTACCAAGCAGAATCAACAAAAATATGTACTTGATGTTTAATATGATCCACATATGGAGCATAACCTCATTAGTGTAGGTCAATTGATGAAACATGTTTATGATGTAATATTCCAAGGGAGCACATGTTTTATATATGACAAACCTCACAATAGAAGACTCATATTAACAGTTGAAAATGGCAAGAATAGGATGTTTCCATTGACTCTTAGAAGTCAAAATATTTCATAATTGTTTTCCCACAATGTGTCAAGAATAGATGAGTCTCACATATGGCATTCTAGGTATGGGCATATTCCATTCAAGGGCATAAGTCTACTTCATAAACATCCAATGGTCATTGGACTCCTTGTTATGAATGAAAAAGATTGTATCTGTGAAATTTGTACTCTAGCAAAACACAAAACATATATTTTTCTGACATCTTCTATGAGAGCACAAGAGCCTTTACAGCTAGTCCATACAGATTTATGTGGCCCAGTGCAAACATGGCCTATTAGTGGCAGTCTTTATTTTCTGACATTCATTGATTATTATAGCAGGAAGATATGGGTTTATTTTCTTAAAAATAAATCAGATACTTTCTCAATATTCAAAGAGTTCAAAGCAGAAGCAATAAAGAAGAGTGGAAAGTCTTTAAAAGTCCTTAGGTTAGATAGAGGAGAGGAGTACAACTCCAATGACTTCAAATATTTTTTTCAAAAATAAGGAATTATTATGTAGAACATAACAAGATATACTCCATGACATAATGGAGTAGAATAAAGGAAAAACTAGATAATCATGAGTATGGCCAGACGTATGTTGTGTGAGAAGGATTTGTCTAATGAATATTGGGCTATAGGAGTTTTGATAGCATTATATGTTCTCAACAAGTCTCCAACAACCACTCTCCAAGATGTAGTACCTCAAGAAGTATGGGATGGTAAGAAGATGAATGTATCTCATTTAAGACTTTTTGGATATGTAGCATTTGCACATGTTGTTGAGAAATTAAGAAAGAAACTTGATGATAGGATTGAAAGACATATGTTCATAGCCTATTGTGAACAATCAAAGGCCTGGTGACTTTACAATATACTTACCAAGAAGTTTGTTTTAAGAAGAGATGTTAAATATTTTGAAAATAATTCTTGGTATGATCATATTGATGAAACTTTAAATCCACCACAACAACCAATATTGTAGGTTTAAGAAGAGCCCTACCACTCTGAAAACAACACATCTTCCAACAGTGAATCCACGAGTGATTGAACATCTTCATAAGACAATAAGAAAACAAGAATCATAAGAGAAATATATGAGAAGGAGCATGAGTTTGATCAACATAATATGTTTTACTTTATTTCATCTCAACCAACCCATTTTAAAGAAGAAGTTAAAGAAAAACATTATGTTGATGCAATGAACCAAGAAATTGTTTCCATAGAGAAGAAGATGACTTAGAAATTAGTTGGTCTCCCAAGAGAAAAAACCAAAATTGTTGTAAAATGGGTATATAATACCAAGCTGAATGAAAAAGGAGAAATTAAGAAACATAAGGCAAAACTAGTTGCGAAAGGATTCTCACAATAGTTTGGTGTCGACTATGGTGAAACCTTTGCTCCAGTAGCAAGGTTAGACACTGTCAGAACTATTTTATCCATAGAAGCTCAACACAAATGGAAAGTATATCAACATGATGTAAAATATACTTTCTTAAATGGTATATTGCAAGAAGAAGTTTATGTGGTGCAACCTCCCAGTTTTGAAGTTCTAGTATAAGAGCATAAAGTGTACAAGTTGAAGAAAGATTTGTATGGCTTGAAACAAGCTCCAAGAGATTGGTACAGTCGCATCGACACCTATCTCATCAAGAGTGTCTTTTATAACAACAACCATGACCCAACACTATATGCCTTTACGCTGATGATATTCTTTATATAGACAATATGATGTTAGATGACTTCAAAGAAGCAATGCAAACAAAATCTGATATGAATGATCTAGAGGTCGTGAAATACTTCTTAGGCATTAAAATTTAGCAGTCTTCTAATGGAATTTTTGTTGGTCAACAAAAATATGCCAAAATAATCCTTGAAAATTTCAGAATGATCAATTGTGAACCAACTGATACACTAATTTCTCAAGGCACCATGATGAGCAAACAAGATATATCACCACCAATTGATTCTACATTATATAAAAGTATTCGTTGGTAGTCTGTTATGATGTGTAACTTTGTTCATAATTTAGAAAAGTTGAAATTTTGATATGTCTACTAAAATAAAAATTTAAAAAAATTTAAAAAATAAATAAATGGTACAAATACTTTAAATAATATTGATTCATAAAAAAAAATTGAAGAAATTAGATCCCTCAGGACTCATATTACAACCATATTTAAAATAGATCTATAATAATAATTTTATTCCAATAAAATGAAAATTTTCGCACAATAGTGTACAACCAAATTCAAAACCAAAACATCTTGATAAAACACTACCAAAACATCCCCTTTAGGCAACCTTCTCCCAACCTAGCAAAAACAAATCATAATTTTTTTTCTGGTGGAATGAATTTTTTTTGCGATTCGGTTCATGGAGGGATTTTCTTTAAACAATGAGTTTGAGCTATTTGATTCTAATAATTATGTAGGGACTAAATTCATTTATATAGGTAAAACACACCCATAATCTCATAAAAACATCCCCAACAAATAAAAAAAAAAAAATTTACAAAATACGTCCAAGACAATGCTATGTGAAAAAAGATCGAAGGGTGGCTATATGACAAAGAATGAAATTGAAAAGTGGAGCAGAGATTTCTCTTCTCAATATTATTAATGATTAAATAGATTACATTGTAAACATCAATAATAATTGACTGAAGTAAAACTCAACACCTATGCAGTAGAAATAAAGTGAAACTGAACTGCCTATGATACCTAGCAGATAATAGAATCAAATGTGATGACACCTAACCAACAAGTAACTGATAGTGAAATTAATATCTCAACATTCCCCCTAATCTCAAATGTTATATTTAGTGATAGTTACAATGCCTAATTGTTCTCTTTGAAATTCAAATACATTCTTTCCCAATGGCTTTGTGAAAATATATCCTATTTGATCTTTGGAACCACAAAAATCAGGTACTATGTCCCCATCATTGACAAACTCATGGATGAAATGAAAATGAGTGTCAATGTGCTTGCTCGTTTTGTGGAAAACATGATATTTTGATAAATAAATAGTTGAAATGTTATCATAGTAGATTAGAGGGTGCTCCTTCTCAATATTTGAAATATCTTTCAATAATCTTCTCAACCACACAGCTTGAGAAGTTGCTGAATTTACTGCTACATATTCTACCTCTGCAGAAGATATTGAAACGATTGACTGTTTCTTGGATGCCCATGAAATAATATTGGTTCCAAGATGAAAAGCATACCATGAGTTGCTTTTTTGATCATATAAAATCTCTACATAATCACTGTCTGAATAACTTGAAAGTGAACAATTTTCAAAATGTATATAGAACAAACCATAATCTATTGTCCCTGCAATATACCTTAAGATCCTTTTTTGCAACCTTCCAATGAAAAATCTTAGGTGACTACAAAAACATGGAGACAAAACTTGCTGCAAACATAATATCAGGTCTAGTTGAAGTGAGATATAACAAGCTACCAACTAGACTTTTGTACAGTGTGGAATCAAATGGTGGTGCTACATCTTCTTTGCTCAATTTTGTGCCTTGAGAAATTGGTGTATCTGTAGGTTTGCAATTGGTCATTATGAAATTTTTGATGATAATAGTGGCATATTTTTGTTGACCAACAAAAATAAAACTAGCAGATTGGTGAATTTCAATTCCTACGGAGTATTTCATGACTCCTAGATTTGGCATATCAAACTTTGTTTACATTGCTCCTTTGAAATATTCTAACATCATATTTCTTGCATAAAAAAGGTCATCTACATAAAGGCCATTAGGGGACTTTTGAGGTCTAAAATGGGCCTCCTAAGAAAATGTACAACAAAATAAAGTTTCTAAGAACCAATAGGATTCAAGATGATGATGTAAACCATGGGGAATGATTCACCATTTTTGGAGTAAAAAAGTAAAAATATAAAAAATTAATAAAATAATAAAACTGCTTTTTTAACTCGTCTTTTTAACTTATATCCCTAAGGTTTTACTGAAATTTTGAGTGAGAGTACTCGTTGGATGCAAAATTTAATCCTTCATCCAAGGAGTACCCATGTTGCATACTTCTGATGGACTTTGCCACACGAAAAATGAGAAATACAAGAAGAAACTTTATTGCAATCATGTTTTTCATGTATTTCTCATTTTTCATGGTGTAGGGTCCATTGAAGTATGCAACATGGGTACTCCTAGGATGAGGAATCAAAATTTTCATCCAACGAGTGTTTCCACTCGAAATTTGAGTAAACCCATATGGAGATAAGTTGAAAATACGAGTTGAAAAAATAGTTTTTTCTTTTATCCCTCTAAAATTTGATGATGTAATCTAATCTTATTTTATTATTTCATCTATTATTTTATAATTTACTTAGGAAGCCCATTTTAGACTTGAAAATTCCCCTAATGATACATTAAGAATTTTACCTTCATGCATTTTGGTATACAAATTTGGCTCGTGACTGCTTCCTTAAAAACCAATTTTGATGAGATAGGTGTCAATGCGACTGTATCAAGCTCTTCGAGCTTGTTTCAAATCATACAAGGCTTTCTTTAATCTATATACCTTATGATCTTGTCCTGGAACTTCAAAACTAGGAGGTTGTTCAACATAAAATTCTTTCTGGAATGATACCATTTAGGAAAGAATGTTTTACATCAAGTTGATAGACTTTCCATTTGTGTTGAGCTGATGTGGAAAAAATGGTTCTAACAATGTCTAACCTTGCTAATGGAGCATAGGTTTCACCATAGTCGACACCAGACTATTGTGAGAATCCTTTGGTAACAAGACTTGCCTTATGTTTTCAATTTCTCCTTTTTAATGTAGTTTGGTATTATATACCCATTTTACACCAATTCTGGTTTTGTCTCTTGAAAGATAAGCTAATTCCCAAGTCTAATTCTTCTCTATGGCAACAATTTCTTGGTTCATTGCATCTACCCAATGCTTTTATTTAGCTACTTCATCAAAATAAGTTGTCTCAGATGAAATAAATGAAAACATATTCTAGTGGTCAAACTCATTCTCCTACTCATATATTTCTCTGACGATTCTTGTGTTCTAATTGTCTTGTAAAGATGTTGAATGACTGGTGGATTCACTGCTTGAAGATGTATCATTTTCAGAATGGTATGGTTCTTCTTCAACCTGCAATCTTGGTGGTTGTAGTGGATAAAACAACTAACTTGAAGCTTCATCAACATGATCATACCGATATTTATTTTCAAAAAAATTTACATCTCTGCTTAAAACAAAATTATTTGTAATTCAATTATAAAGTGTACAAGCCTTTTATTGATCACTATTGCCTACGAAAAATACATCTTTCACTCCTATCATCAAGCTTCTTTCTTAGCATCTTAGGAACATGTGAAAATGCTACTGATCCAAAAATTCTAAAGGGAGACACATTTTCCTTTTTACCATCCCATGCTTCTTGAGGTATTTTATATTGGAGAGTGGTTGTTGGAGATCTGTTGAGAAAACACATTTTCATTGAAAATACTTCAACCCAATAATTATTTGACAACTTCTTCCCATGAAGCATACATCTAGCCATGTTCATGATTGACTATTTTTTCCTTTCTGCTACTCCATTTTTTTTTGGAGTATATTTGGTTGTGTTCTGCATTACGATTCATTGTTGTTGACAAAATGATTTGAAGTGGTTGGAGTTGTACTCTCCTCCTCTGTCAGATCTGAGTACATTCAAAGGATTTCCACTCTACTTTTCTGCTTCTTCTTGAATTCATTGAACTATCTGATTTGTTTTTGAGAAAATACACCCATGTTTTCTTACTATAATCATCAATGATTGTCACAAAATAAATACTACCACTAATAGACTGTGTCTTCATTGGGCCACATATATCTATATGGACAAGCTCTAAAGGCTCTTTTTCTCTAGAGGAAGATGTGGGAAATTTGTCACTTTTATGCTTGGACATAACACAAATTTCACAATTACAATCTTTTTCATTCATAGTAGGGAGACCAATGATGATTGATTGTTTTTGAAGCTGAATTAAACTCTTGAATGTATGTGGTCATGTTTAGAATGTCATAGCTGAGATTCATCTATTCTTGACACATTGTGGACAAAAGATTGTAAGAGATTTCAACTTCTAAGAGTCAAAGGAAACACCCTATTCTTGGTTTTTTCAACCTTTGCTATCAATCTTCTACTAGGATGTTTGTTATAGAAATAACATGTGTTCCCATGAAATATTACATGATAACCATGTTCCATAAGTTGTCCTACACTAATCAGGTTTTTCTTCAGATTTGGAACATAATAAACATCAAGAATGTATTTCTGTTGATTCTATTTAGTAAGAATAGGACCAATACCTTGTCCTTAAGCTTTAATGCAAGAAATATCTCCAATATTGATTTATGATGTTATAGAAGCATCAAGATAAGAAAGCATATTTTTTTACCTATCATATGATTTCTATAGCCACTGTCCAACAACCAAATATCCTTGTTGTGAGTGTCTTTAGAAATATTGCATGAAAGAAACATTGTTTCAGAGGATTCTCCTTCATTGTTGGAGAGATGGACATTGCCTCTGTGATGATCTGACTATTTATTTTTCTATTCATGTTCATAATGCCCAAATTTCTTGTAGTTATAACATTGAATAATATATTTTCTCCATGGTATGCTTCTTTGAGTTTGGTTTTATGGAGGTCTCCACTGCTCTATTGCATGACCATGTTCTGATCTGCCTCTGTTTTGGCCTCTACCTCACTTTTTTTCGCCTCTATACCCTCTACCTCTGCCTATGCCAAAATAAATTTGTTCTTTGAAAGGTTGTTCCATTGAATCTTCTGTCAAGATGATTCTTGTTTCATGTGCTAGAAACGATGTAGTCAACTGTTCTACTGAGAAAGTTGTAAAACCTTTGGATTCCAGAATGGTTGTTACAATCATGTTATATTTCTTTGGAAAACTTTGATGGACATTCTGAACAATTTTCTCATCTGAAATGGTTTCATCGATGATCTTGATTTGATTGAATATTCCCACGACACTAGTCATGAAGTTATCGACATTCTCCGTGTCAATCATATTTAGGGTTTCGAACTGTGATCTCAGTGTCTGTAATTTCATTGTCTTCATTGTATCATTACCTTGATACGTAACTTTCAATATTTCCCAAGCTTCATGTGCTATGGATGTGCCAGTTATCTTGTCGAAAATAGACACATCGACTGAGTTTTGAATTCAACATTTAGCTATGTGTTCTTTCGTTCTGAGTTTAGCCATTGCATTCCTTTGATTATTAGTCATGGCCACCCATGCTTCTTGAGTCGGCTCTACATAGGGAGTCTGAAGTGTATCCCAACACTCTTGAGCTTGCAGAAACGTCTTCATTTTCAAAACCAAAACTCATAAAGTTTTCGAAGTAGAGTTGGGGTCTGTGGCAAAGCGCTGGAGGAATTCATTTCTTTGAATGCAAAATGTGCACAATTTCTTTTAAAAATCCTTTTCCTTTTGAAGTTTTTATTTAAAAATAACTTAATTTTTTTTTTTCCTTACCAAGTTTTTATTAGAAGAATATTCTAAGAAAATTTATTTTAACTTTTATTTTCCAAGCTTTTATTAAAAAAAGTAAAAAAAAAAAAATTACTTTCCAAATTTTATTGAAAAAAAACTTTAAAAAAATCTCATTCACTTTCAAGTTTTTATTTAAAAAAAAAAAAACTTAAAAAAAAATTACAAACCCAATACACCTCTTTTAAAATAAGTCTTTTAAAGTATTATAAGGTAACCTTCCTTTTTAAATCATACGGTTTAAAAAAAAATCATTAAACATATGAACACATTTTGAATATAGTCCCGAGTAGCTTTCTTACAATTCAAGAAGAATGACTTTTTGAATCAAGAGTCAAAACCGGAGTGTTTTTTCTGGTGCATTTGCCATAAATCAGTATAACGCACTGCTCATCGCTACCATGGAGCTCTCATGTGACTACACAATGTTAGTAACTCTATTTCTCCTCTAGTGCTTTGGGTGAGTGTTAATACGCTCTGGTCTGACTCTTGGACAACGTTACTTTCCCAAAAAATTCACGTTCTGTTTTCACAACAACTTTCCTTTTTGTAGTAGGAGGCTTCACTTCCTTGTGATCTTTTCTCTTTTCTTGTGAATAAACACACGTATGAAATGTTTCTCTCAATGAGTCTTACATAGTCTAAGCTCCAATACTATGATAAAGAATGAAACATAAAAGTGGAGCAAAAATTTATCTTCTCAATATTCTGAATGATTAAATAGATTACATTGTAAACATCAATAATAAATGACTAAAGTAAAAATTCACACCTATGGAGTAGAACTCATGTAAAACTGAACTACCTTACTCTAACTCTACTGCTCTCTCGAAGAGTCTTACACAATCTAAGCTCTAATACCATGACAAGGAATGAAACATAAAAGTGGAGAAAAGATTTCTCTTCTTAATATTCTGAACAATTAAATAGATTACATTGTAAACATCAATAATAAATGACTAAAGTAAAATTTGACACCTATGTATTAGAACTCAAGTAAAACTGAACTACCTATGACACCTAGAAGACAATAGAATCAAATGTGATGACACCTAACCAACAAGTAACTGACAGTGAGATTAATATCTCAACACTATAAACAATGCAATGGTTCACACCAGAATATAAGTCACCATATCTTAAATTCCATAACCACGATTCATCGAAATTATTAGTTTTATAATCTTTCAAGGAGGGAGACAATTCATTTCTCATTATAAGAGGAAACATCCTATTTTTTTTATTCTTGCTATTAGCTTCTTGCTTAGATATTTGTCAATGATAGTACACACATTATTCTTGAAGAACACTCTATACCTTTTCTCTATCGATTGTCCTGTGCTTAACAAATTGCATTTTAAGCTAGGTACATAATACACGTCATCAATTGTTCTTCTACATCATCTCTAATATAAACAAAAATCACTCCTTTACCTTTAACACATATCTTATTATCGTTACCCAACTTGACTTCAGACTGGATACTCGTATCTAGATTGGAAAAAAATCTTTGTTTGCAATCATGTGATTGCTATAGCCACTATCTAAGAATCAAATATAATTTGAACATTATTGAGTCACATTACAAGTCATAAACAATGGATTTTGACTATCTTCAAATTCTTCTCAGATGTGTGTAGATTTCTTACTAGCATCTGCCTACCTCTTCAAACACTTGGTAGAAAAATGGCCATATATTTTGCAATAATAGCACTGAAATTTAGATATATCATACATTTGATTTGCTCAATGCCAAGTTCTATTGTTATGCCCCCTTAAATTACGACGACGTTCCTGAGATTTCTCTTCATGCTCATAATTATCTCATAGACGTCTTTTATCAACTACTTTGTTGTCGCTTCCTCTATTACTTGATCTCCCTCTCCCTCTCCCTCTATTAAATTGCAGATGAGTTTTGAAGGCATTCTCGTATGTGTTATCATCACGTCTTGACATCCTAGATTCATGTGCAATTAACAAGCTAGTCAATTCTTCAATTTGCATTTGAGTTGTGTCCTTGAACTCTTCTATGGATACAACTACTGCTTCAAATTTATTTTGAAAGCATTGAAGGACTTTCTTAATCACTCTCTTTTTTCCCCTAGGAAAAATTCTAATTTTACTAATAATAACAAAATTACATTTTGTAGTTGTTGAACCACATATCCAATAAGCAAGTCAAAGACTACTGTTCAAAAGTCACAAATAAGAGAAAGTAAGTATAGTACAATTGGGGGGAAATTAAACTTTTCTCGCCTTTTTCTTCTCGACCTTTTGCCACTCCTCTTGAGTCGGCAAGGATGAAACAAGTGCTAGAGAAGTGTCCTCCATAGGGTGAGGATTTTCCTTGTTTGAATCTGAGTGATCTGATGTATGATGTCTTTTGGCATTGGTTTCCATTGTGTCTGGGATCTTCCCTGGAAAAGTGTCCATTAGATCATGTGATACAAATTCCTCTGCTTCTGATTCCTTGAATGTCGGGTTGTTCTCTTTGGGAATGGGGTGTTCCTTTTCCTCTTCTTCATCCACATCAGGGACATATGAGTCTGGTGGGGGGAATTTCCATCCCTTGGGCTATTTTCTTGCTTTCTTCTTCCTATGAACATATTTTTTAGCTTCTCGGCACGTATTTTGAAGATGTCCAGTTTGGCGGAAAATTTTGCATCTAAAGGCAACATTTTCATAATCTCGTATATGTGTCCAACACCACTGTTTATACTTGACCTGAATTTGGTCTGACAATCCTTTACTGAGATATAATTCCACACAAATGCATGCAAATGTGTAAATTCCTTCTTCTGTTCTTTCTGTGTCCATTTTAATGAAACGTCCATTGGTTTTGCCTATACTAGACATGACTCGATGGCTCCAAAAATGTAGTCGTAGGTTGTGAAGGAGAACCCAAACCAAAATCTGAGATACAACCATTGTATTTGGATCAAAATCTGGAAACCATGGAGTAATGAAGAGACCCGTGGATCCCATGAACCATGGTCCTTCCCACATAACGGTGTCCCTTTCCTCTGATGTACGAAATTTTACAATAAAAAATCCTTTGGAATAGAGATAAATGTCACATGAATTAGTCTAGGTTCTGAAGACCCAATGGAAAAGGTCCATAGTTTTGGGCCAAAAACAATTGAATCTGCATATTATCTCTTGTTTTTCCATTGTAGAACAGTACTCATATGTTTCTAGAATATTTGTATTTAATCTGGGGTGAAACTCAATTGATCCACAATATATGGGTGGGTTATGTGCCAGCGTGCTTTGTTTATGTCGTTTTTGTTTTCTTTCCTTCGAGAATGTTCTTGAAAGATAATCCTTCGCTTTTTTGCTTTTGATGCGTTTCTGGGATTTTTTTTTGTGTTGCATCCTATGCCACTGCCTGGAGGATTTGTTTTGCAATGGTCTTCCACACCTCCCCTCAGCCTCAGATTGAGAGTTATGGTAGACTCAGGTAAAATTTTGTAGAGCATAATATGTTTGTAGTCTTGGAGTAGTCTGCCTCCAAAGATCAAAACTTGTGATCCTGTAGGATAACCAATATGCTGGAAGATGTTGTGCTTTAGATACTATACAATTTTGGTAACCTGCACTAAAGCCAGATGTGTCTTCCAAGAAGGAGTTTTAATAAAAACTTAAAAGGCAAGAGTGTTTACTTGTGATTCAGGTTTTGGTTCTGTCTGAGTGAAAATTTGCCCATTCTCCTTAGATTCGCCGCTCAACTTTGTATTCCTAATGCTTTTCTTCAGGGACTGAAAACACCAAGAATGAGCGAGATCTATTTCTGGCTGAGTTGCATCGATTTCTTTGCTGGGTAGATACCAGAATGAAGATCGAGGAGAGCCCAAGGTCACCCCATTCACCACTTTGTCCATCAATCCTTTTTTCCTTTGGCCTTGGGCCTATTTGGATCCACTAGATCCTTGCTGGTGTTGACAACAATCCTCCCTCTCGCTTAACTATGCCACCCCTTACCTTTTTCTTGGGGCCTAGTCTGTGTTGTCGTACCCTCTCCTGCTTTCATTGTAGCCGAAACCCTAGCCCCCGAAAAGGCCCTCTTGAGCCTCAATTCGTTCATTCCATTTTTGGCTTTGGGAGGTTGCGTTATAGTCATGGAAACCCATTGTGATTTGGCCAAATCTGCACGCAGGGCCAAGCTGTGCTTGACACCATGGAAGAACGACAAAGGCGTAGGGCAACCAACATCAAATGAGGTGTGATATTTGGGAACTTCAATGTATTCTACAAAACAAGAAGTGTACGCCATCACAAAATTTGGAACTGAAAGTGGAATCTGTGTCTTGCAAATAGTATTAGCATCACCAAGAGCCACAAGCTCTCCCCCTTCGGTTCTTTTCTGAGATGTAGGGGGTAACAAGATATTGCCTTCAGTTTTCTCTTCCGCCTGCTTAAGCTTAATCAAAACGCAGTCACCCAGAGGTTTCAATGTAGAAATCTTGGAAGCCACGGAATTTGCAGCCCTGACAGAGAGTATGGTGCAGGAAAAGTGTCTAAGAGACACTAAGGATGATGCCATAGACAGATTGTTGGGAAAATCCAGTCTCAAGCCCTCGTAGGACTTCAGAGTAAGGCCCCTATCCATGTGAGAGATTGCCATTTCAAAACCCAAGAAAACTCTAAAAAACTTTTAGAGCTCAACTCCTTATCCAAATCCTCGCATGTCCAACCACTCTATTGTTTGAGAGGCCTTCTCTATACCATCTCAATTGATTAACAACACTCATGACTTGATTCATAAAAACACCCATAATTTCCCAATCTTTAATTTTCAGATTCTTGAATTGTCTTCTTAATTTTTACAAGTTAACATTATTCAATTTTGATACACCCTAATAACAAGATTCGAGAGTGTCCCACCCCTTCCTCAAAGATTCCTCATTTGATACTTTTGAAAGTATCATGTCTTCTAAGCCTTGTTGAGTAGAGCCAAGAGCTTTCTTTTGCTTCCTTTTGTTCTCTCTTAACAACATTTGTTCATCATTTGTAAGAGCCATCTCTACTGCCCCATTAGGAGGCTATGGATACCCATCAATAACAAATTCCCAAAGATCATGAGAACATAACAATGTTCTCATTTGAATAAACCAAGAATCATAGTTTTTCTCAGTTAAAATAGGAATTGATTGAGTATTGGTATTTGAAGCCATTTTTCACAAAGAACTGAAATATTAAAAGCAATTTTACACTTTATTAATGTCTCTTGCTTCAAAGTAAACTATATAAAATTATGGAGAAAAAAATGTCTTCAATACTAAGCCAAATACTTTCCAATAGATTGCCTATTAAAGCTTCAAAACAATACCAAAATCAATAAAGAAATTCCTTTTTCTTTGCTTCTTTTATTTGTTGAAAAAAAAGCAGTATATCCCTCCTTCTGCATACAATGGGTTCATTAACTTCCAAGAAAAAATGTTGCAAAAATATTGTAAGGATATTCCGACACATAGGAAATAGTTAAGTATAACTTGGTCTAGTGTAGAATTAGGTAAAGTGTGTTTCTTTACTATGTACTTTTGTAACTTACAATCCGACGGTCATGACATGTTCTAGACATGAAGTGATCTGACGGTTCATTCCTTCCTCGGTATTACCGACACTTGATCAGTGGCTTAACACCCGATTGGTCCATGATCTCTATTTAAAGAGCATGGAGGGTTATTTGTAAGGTGATCGTTCATGAGACAAGCTTATGTAAATTTTCTTACTTTTATTAATAAATTGCTTGAAGCGGCCGTGTTGGCTCAGGTCATGGACTATTTCCCTCTTTGAGGGTTTTGACCACGTCAAGAATACTGGTGTATTGATCTGCGATTTGTTTGTGAGCAGTGTCCTTTGGTGTTCTATCTAGGGAACTTACCCTGCAAATTCGTACATAGTACCAAAGCTATTTGAGGAATGCATCCATTGGTGGTCGAAATCGGAAGCCAGTAAAACTGCATCCGACTATCATTTCCTAGATCTGTTGTTTTTGACCGCTTTTGGGCCGAGAGGATTGCTCTATTGTGTTAGGAGCATCTATTCCAGTGAGGAACCCCTTTTGTTCCACGCGAAAAGGTTTTTGGTAGCCCTAGCTACATCATTTTTAAGATATGGAGGTATACAATCTTTATTTGTAGTTTTGGTTATTTATCTCTCTGTTTATTTCGGTTTATTTATCTCTCTGTTTTTTTATTACCGGATCTATACCTTTCATTTCTGCATATGCTCTTTGCACCATGACTCTGTGGGATCTGGGCAAATCAGAAATAGAAAGGAAGGATTTTTCTCATGTGTATGCTCTTTTTCTGCCGCGCCTTAGTATGATCTTGGAAAGTCAGAAACGTAGAGGAAAATATTTAGTTTCCAGTGAAAGCTAACTTCAAGCCATAAGGTTTGGTTTTTTTTGTATGTTTGTGTTGGGTTGTGTGGTTTTTTGTTTTGTAGGCAAAAAGGGATTTTTCAAGTAAGCACTCACTCAAAAGGTTTAGTGACTTAAAAACCAAAAAAACAAAAAAACAAAAAAACAAACCCCCCCCTTCCTCTTTTCCTAAAATTACTAACTTTTTAAACTAGCTCACTTGGTCCAAAGTTACTTTATGAGAATAGAGGTCTTGAGTTCAAGTCTTTCTTTTGGTTGAGTTACTTTTTCAAAAAACACATGTAACTTATGCTTTAAAGTTACATTATATAAAAGTGTTCTCACCTAGTATAAAAATTGAGTCACTTATAATTCTAAAGTCTCTTTATCTTTTATTTAAGTAAAATCTAGTGGGTAGTTTATAAAGTACCGTTGTAAAAGTGACTTTCACTTATTTATAAAAGTGGGTCACATAATTTTTTTTTTTTAAGTGAGATAATTAGATTAAGTTTGGAAAGGGGGAGGGGAGGATGGAGGGTTTAAAATCTAACATTATCATTCACTTCCGCACATTCACACACTTCGTTGGCATCTTCAACAACTTTTCTTCAAAAAGCCATTACTTCTTCAGCTGGAAACCATTTTCAGAGTCGTCTTTTTTTAATTGGCTTAATTGTTCGAGATATTTCCATTGGAACACTTAGTTTTAACACCTACATCTTTAGTTTCTATTAAAATGGAAAGTCCATGCCAAGTTATTCTTGACAGCACCAACTACTTCCAATGGTGTTCCTACATTGTGGATTTACTTAGAAGTAAAGGTCTTTACAAAATAGCTTCACACCAAGAAACTAAACCTAAAGATGAAGATAAGGCAACCAAATGGGAAAATAGGCAAGATCAAGCATGTGGGTTGATAGCGATATCTATTTCTCTAGACCTTATATTCCATATCAGAGAACTTGATACCCCTAATGAAGCAATGAAATAACTCACTGATGTTTTTGGAATTAAAAATGAAATTACAACCCATCAACTCAAAAATGAGTTGCTTACGTTGGACCGCAATAATTTTTATTCCATTGAATATTTTTTGTCCAAGTTCCATGGAAGGTGTTAAGGTTAAGAAAGAAGATGGTAGTCTTATATATTCCATTCTTACTAAGTTGGGACCAGACTACTCTGTGTTTGTTTCCACCTTCCATTCTATTAGAGAAGCCTTTATTTCTTAAGGACAAGACTACAAGTCCCCCTCTTTTCATGCCTTTTGTGATTCTTTAATAAGAGATCAAGAAAACCTCTTACATCTTGGTCTTCTTAATCTTGGAAATTCTTCTAAGAAAGCCTTAGCCACCCAAAAAAAACCAAATTCAAAGAATCATAAGAAGCGGTATACTAAAAAGAATGGTCCTAATCCAAACAAGGGTCCTAAGCAGTTTCAGTCTCAAAATGAAAAATCAATTCAACAAAATGATAAGAAAAAAAAAAAAAAAAAGGGAAGAAGAATGATAGACATTGCAACGGTTGTAATCGGACACTTAGAATCCAAATTCTTTAAGAAGATGGAAGCCTTGGAAGCAGAAATGAAGAAGAATAACATCCATTTGGAGCACTCTTCAACCTCAACTTCATCTTTAGGAATAACACTTTCTGCATGTGGTTTTCAAGCATATCAGTCTGGTTATGCAGTAAATGTATCTTCTTCTTCTCATTGTCATGAGTGGCTCATTGATTCTGGAGCTTCTTAATAAATGGCCAAAAACAAAGCCATGTTTTTTTCTATAAATGATTGTAACACCAAAAATATATATGTTGGTGATCATAGATCTCTTGGTGTTGTAGGGACTGGAATTGTTCATATAGACAATGGTCAATTTAATGATGTATTATGTTTTCCAACCTTATCCTGCAACCTTCTATCTATATATCAGATAACTCATTCACGTAAAGGTAAAACCTTTGACTTTTCACCTCATGATGTTGTAATTAAGGACCTAAGAGATCCTAGACAGATTTTAGCTATTAGCATTGCTGATGATTCTACAAGGTTGTATAAATTTAGAAAAATTGGGTCATCAACCCTTCCCTCGATATTTTTTTCTCATAATGATTAAGTGAGAAAACTTTTTCATGAGCGATTTGGTCACTTAAACTATCGCTCCCTTTAAAATCTATGTAAAGAAAATATGGTGACAAGTCTTCCTGTTGTATCTTGCAAAGATGGTGTTTGTTCCAGATGTGTACTCGGAAAACATCATTAGGATAGTTTTGAAAAATGTGCCTCTTGGCATGCCTCAGCCACTTTACAACTTGTGCATAGTGATTTATGTGGTCCACTTCTAGTTCTTTCATTCTATGGCTACAAGCATTTCTTAACTTTCATTGATGATTTCTCCAGACACATTTGGATATACTTCTTAAAACTCAAGAGTGATGTATTTAACATGTTCTTGGACTTTAAGGCCTTTGTTGAGAGACAATCTAGACATCAAATTATTAAGCTAAGATCTGATAATGGAGGAGAATATGTTAACAACAAATTCATCAACTTTTGCATTGAGCATGGAATTCAAATGCAACATATTATTCCATATATTCCATAACAAAATGGTGTAGCTGAAAGGAAGAATCACACTTTAAAGGAAATGGCTAATTGTATGCTTCAATCTAAAGGACTTATTCCTAATTTTTGGGCAGAAGCAATTAACTGTGCAAATTACATAGTAAATCACACTCCTACTAAGGTTTTAAAGAATATCACTCCAGAAGAAGCATGGAGCTCAGTTAAACCAGATGTAAGTCACTTTCATGTTTTTGGAAGTGAAGCATGAGCCCATATTCCAGATGAGAAACATAAAGCTTTAGAACCTAATAGAAAAAAATGTATTTTTGTTGAAGATGTCAAAGGATATAGACCTTTTCCACTTAAGTCCAAAAAAGTTATGATTAAAAGAGATGTAAAGTTTGTTGAAACTATATCGACCTATGGAACTAGTTTGGCAGATGTGCAACCACTCTCTATCCCTTCTACTTCTGAAAATGTTTCTTCTTTAGATGATGACAATGAGGATGAAAATCGTCCCCCACCTTCTTAGGATCCTCGTTCAGCTCCTAATATTCTAGCATGGGTCCGTGCTACTCGGGATGCATCGGGTGCTCTTGGAGGTGATCCTATATATCAACAACATACACATTTTCAGTTCAATAGAGCCTCTTCTTTACTGGCTCAAGATTCAACAAATTATGATCCTGACACCTTTGGAGAAGCTTTAGGCCATCCATATTGGGATGCAACTATGAATGAAGAATATTGTTCATTATTGGCAAATGATACATGGGATCTTGTTCCTCTTCCAAAGGAACAAAAACTTGTTAGACGCAAATGGGTTTATGGAACCAAGTTTGCACCAGATGGAAAAGTTGATAAACACAAAGCTCGTCTTGTTGCTAAGGTTTTTCACAAGTTGAAGACATTGATTATATTGAAACCTTCTCCCATGTTGCAAAAATGAACTCTATCCACCTTGTTATTTCCCTTGCTGCCTCTTTCAAATGGGAAGTTCATTATATGGATGTTAAATCTGCCTTCTTGTATGGGAACTTGCATGAGAAATCTATATGAAACAACCCTGTCGATTTATACAAATAGACTGCAACCTTGTATGTCGGGTTAAAAAATCCCTTTATGGTCTCATGCAAGCCCCTCGGGCCTGGTATGCCGAAATGGATAGCTTTTTTTTAGATTTTGGCTTTTCTAGGTGTCATTTAGAAAATCTTGTCTACACCAAGAAAGTGGGTAAGAATCTTATCATTTTTGTTCTTTATGTTGATGATCTTATCCTTACTGGTAGTTATCCTGACCTTATAAAACATGTGAAGTCTAGCCTTAAAAAGAAGTTTGAAACGATAGACTTATGAAACTTGCATTATTTTCTTGGTCTTCAAGTCTTGCAATCCATGGAAGGTATTTCCCTTTCCTAGTCCAAGTATTCCTGTCATCTTCTATGCCACTTTCACATGAAAGATTGTAAGCCAACCACTTCTCCCTTTTAGTCTGGAGCCAAACTTTCAGTCACTTTTACTTCCCCTGAAGTTGATGCTACCTTATACCGTCAACTTGTAGGAAAAATTTTGTATCTAACCCATACCATCCCGACCTTTCCTATGTTGTTGGCCTTATTGCTCGGTTTATGAAAAAACCTCATGAAAGTCATTAGAAAGCAACTAAAAGAATACTTCATTATTTTTGAGGTACAGTTCAGTTTTGGATTCATTATAGTTCATAAGCATCTCCTCTATTAGTTGGTTTCACTGATTCCAGTTGGGCTGGTGACCTTGATGATTGGAAGTCTACTGCAAGTTATGTGTTCACTCTTATTTCTGGTCCTATTACGTGGGCTTGCAAGAAACAAAGTTCCATTTCTCTTTCTTCAGAAGAAGCAGAGTATTGTGGCACTGTAGAAGCTAGTAAGGAAGCCCTGTGGCTTCGTCAGATCCTGTCAAGGTTTGGCTTTCAGCAGCAGCACCCGACTACACTTTGGTTTGATAATCAAATTGCCATCCAACTATGCAAAGATCTAGTCTAACATCAAAGTAAAAAACAAATTGAACTACACATGCACTTCATCAGAGAGCTCATACATGGCCATGTTCTAGAAGTGAAACATTGTTCAACCAATGATCAAGTTGGATACATCTTTACAAAGGCTCTCACAAAGGCGAAGTTTACTAAACTTCGATTTATGGTTGGATTTCAGGAAGTTGTCACTAAGTGGAAATAGGATCTAATGCCTCCTTCCTTCTCATATTGTGTCATATTTGTACATTATTCAATCCTATACCAAGTTGTTCTTAAGGGGGGATATTAGGATATTCAGACACATAAGAAATAGTTAAGTATACCTTGGTCTAGAGTAGAGTTAGGTGAAGTGTGTTTCTTTACTATGTACTTTTGTAACTTACAATCTGACAGTCATGATATGTTCTAGACATGAAATGATCTAATGGTTCATTCTCTCCTCGGTATTACTGACACTTGATCTGTGTCTTAACACTCGATTGGTCCATGATATCTATTTAAAGAGCAAGGAGGGCCATTTGTAAGGTGACCGTTCATGAGAGAGGCTTATGTAATTTTTTTTTTCTTTTATTAATAAATTTCCTGAAGTGGCCCCATTGGCTCAGAACGTGGACTGTTTCCCTCTTTGATGGTTTTAACCATGTTAAGAATACTGGTGTATTGATATGTGATTTGTTTGTGAGTGGTGTCCTTTGGTTTTCTATCTAAGGAACTTACCCTATAAATTCCTACAAATATTACCTTAATGCAAATTCAACTTGACCACCACTAAGATTGGGTTTCATGATCGATAATTTCCCAACACTATGTAGAATAGATATTATAATCTATCGTCACCTTAACTAGCAAGAGTCCACCCTTAAACTTTTACTACAACTGCATGAAGGACTCACCCTACTTCGACTTCATTCGAGCACCGACTGTAACTTCATGAAATATCAGTGACACACAAAAGCTAAGAATTGATAACTTTAAATGACCATGCATCAATGTAGCTAAATATTGGGCACCTAGACTACAACGGAATATACAAGGGCTAGTTCAAAACCTTTGCTCTCTCCGACTTTGTATGAGCATAGGGGGATGTTGAAAATGTGATCAACCTGGCTTGGTAACTGATAGACTGAGTGATATTCTAATGAGAAGGGAAGAAACCTTCACCCTTGCTTTAGAAATTTTAATACGAGAAACTCTAAAAAAAATAATGACTTTAAAGGACCTAGTTAAATGTAATAAGAGTTTTGATGTTCTACACAGGATTGGATGGATTAATAGTGTGGTTTCATAAACATGCAGGAGAATATTTATCCCAGAAGAAAACGACTGGACTGTCGTCACATATCTAGAGAGAGTGGGGAATTGGGGTTGACATACTGGATAAAGAGCAATAGGAAGTGGTGACTTCTATTCCTTCTAGCTCTGTTACAAAATGAGAAAAATAAAGAACATACCAAGAGCACACTAAAATAGAAATTTGAGAGTGGATTATGTCTCCCTCTCGATGATCCCTTCTATTTATAGAAAAATTGAAGTTGATTACATCAATTAAATTATTATTTTGTGAGGTAGCATTTCCCTTTCATTTTTGTAGGCGGTGCTGACTCTTAGATGTTTGATGAGGTAAGGCGGTGCAAGAATGGTGGAGGTAACCTCTAGAAACTAAAGAGCCATGGCAGTGTGAGGTGATGATGGAAGGTGACACGCTTGAAATAATTGCTCTCACAAGTTTTTACTTTCTTGTTATAATTTAACAAGATAGAACAATCTCGTACCTACCTTATGCTTGTACAAATCAATAAATTCTCAATCAATGAAATAATTTTTCATCATGGAGTTTAGTCACAAACCTCTCTGTAATGGTATCATAATATCATTAAATTGTAAACACTATGTTTGTGTTGCATATGGAGGAAGCCTATTCCCTATTGCCCATTTATTGAAGCACTCGAAGAGCATGGGAGAAGTGGGAAATACAAGTCTGTCTCTTATCCTATTGGGTCCTAGAGCACTAGATGGACTTACAAAAGTTCTTGGGCCTATGTATATGTGTTGAAGCATGAGCTTCCATGTAGAAAATATGTTGTAAAGTGCACGCCTATGTCGTTGTAGAGAACCGTGGACAAGCTCTAGCAACAAATTCTTCACAATGGTTTTCGCAAAGAACTTTCACAACTGGTTTGGAGAGATGAACTAGATGAAAATTAAGAGTGGAAGGTGATTCTCAAGTTACAAAGACAAAAAATCTAAGGAGAAGGCAAGGGAGGTAGAATTTTAATTTCATTTATCATTCTCCAAGTGTCAATTGTTTTTTTCAGCGATTTTACTTTAAGGAATACATGAACAAATTTAATTGATTGAAGGAATAAATAAATCTTATCTCCACTCTCAGTTTCGATTGAAGGAAGATAAATATCATGCCACCAAATGTGAATTCCAATTCCAATTTCTTAAAAATGGTCACTCCAAATTATATAAAGTCATGGCCCTGATTTTACAATTGATTCTAGACTAACTTCCTAAAATATTAACCACACACGTGGAGACTGTGTATTGATAATTTGACATTTGGTTAGTTATGTTGTCTCAGTGAAGTCTTATTTATTAATTAATTAATTATTCAGAGGCCACACTACTAGGATTTCTGTCATGCATGGAATTTTATGGAGAAGATAGCTCAACATTCATATGGTGCATACACTGTTTAAGATAAGATTCAGTTTATGAGATTTCATATTTGTTTTTATATATTGAGGCTATGATATTTCTTAGCAGTCCATAGTTTTCCTAATCTGAGGAGGAAAATTGTAGAGGTAAACAAAAACACATTTAGCCTAGAATCTAGCCCTTCTAGCCTAGAGGGGGCATTCTCATTGAGTTTACGCAACAAATAGGATATTAGGCTAGGTAGTAAGCTCAAAAGGGTTTCATTTTTAGAGATATATTGATGAGAAAAGGAGTAAAGCCATTGGGCATGGAGTCATGATCAAAATATGTTTTCTATCGAGTGAGATCATCGGAAAATAGAGGGTTTCTCCATAGGACGAGGTAGGTAGGTTTGGTGGTATTAAATTTTAGTGGAAGGTGAAGGAAGAAAAAGATAAGGAAAATAACATTAGAGCATCAAACAATAGATGAATTCTAAAATGTTGTTATAAAGATTTAAACATTTACAACTTGGAAAAATGATCATAGCATCATTAAGGGTGAATTTTGAATCAATCATCTGGTTTTTTCCAAGAAATAAATAAGTACATTATAGGGATGAAAAACACAAAAATTAACTCACAAATCAAAGGAGAAAAATCCACCAAAATTATTGCACAAGAATCCCTAAAATCACCTGCTATGCCATTCATTCACTAGCAAAAAGTCTTCAAAATTAAAGTGCACAAAAGGTCTTCTCTCTAAACACAACAAAAAAAACATTTACAATGATTTTTCTATCCTTATTCATCATTAAAGATTCTATATTCTATCATAGGTGGTCGAATTCATTAACATAAACTAATTTTAACTAGATACATTCAAAATCTGGTGCATATACTTAAAAATAGGAATTGTTTTCCTTGTAGCCAATCTAAGTTTAAAACATCGTTATCTTAGAATACTGACAAATAAACATTAAAAAAAATCCCTCAGATAATTTTCCATCTATTTACATGCTCAAAAATATTACCAGAAGTCAAAAATTTGAATTATAAGACAAAATATGGCTAACTGTATCTGTGCACAGAAAAAAATGTTCTTTCTCTGATTGCATGGATGGTTGCACATTTGTCAAAACCTGCTGCTGGATGAATTTCTGAGTTTGATGAAGATGCCCCTGATGTGTAAATGCCCAAAATTTCCAGAAATGCCCCTTTCTAAGAAACTATAATATTGCTGCCCACCCTGTGGGCAACATCTATGGGTACCAAATATCAACTAGTCTTTCCACTTGATTTATTTACTTCAACTACCTCAACCAACAAATCTAGCTCTCTTCTATATTCCTCTTGAAGTCTCTGCTATGCCTTTTTATATTTCTCCTTCAATGTCCAATGCTACCTTCAGTTGCTTATGTAGAGGAAGGGATCTGATGAACATTTATTTGGCATCATCCACGGCGAGATGATAGATGTCCATAAGATCACTCCATCTCTACCCATCCTCTTGATCTTGCTGCCTGAGCTTAGCAATTTCATCTCGAGCCTCTTTTAATTTCTTATTCATTCTCATGAAGGTGAAATTACCTTCATCCTACTTCTCCTCTTGCACATTCTTCCCTTCTTGGATTTGTAACTTTTTAGATGAATATCTTGTAACCCTAGTTGCTGGTATCTCTGCCTTCTTAACCTCTTCCTTGATTACCTTTCCTTTTCCCTTGGATTTGACAGTAGTTGGTGTGGCTTCAACCATAGGTAGGTCTTCGCTAGATTGAGTTGTTTTTCCTAAGATAGTCTTATGTAGGTTCCTATATTCTTGTTGCAATTGGGCTATAACTAAATGAGCTTCTATTGACTATTTTTCTAAATCCTTGCTTGTATTTATCATCCATAAAACTTGTTTGTGCTTGAATTTGCTTAGGCTCAAGAAGTTCTTCAGTTGGATTCTCTAATGGTAGCCTTTTGGCAACTGCCTTTGTGAGTAGATTTCTAGGCACTAAATCTCCACTACCTTTGGTGAGAACACTAGCTTTTTTCCCTTTCTGTTCAGTGATTGCTCAATTGTTGGTGGATATATTTTCATTATATAAATCTTTAGGGGTGAAGAAGTAGTCTTAGTGGTGGATGAAGGATTATCTCTGCGGCTTGATCCACTTCTAGAAGATTGCACTCTAAACTTGGATGAGGTTAGAAAATCCTACCATACATGTCTCTTTTTCTATAGCTCTTCTAATATCAACAATTTTATCAATGAAAAATCAAATAATATTGAGTCAACCATGCCCTTCTTCATTCTTTCTCTCTCAACCATCTTATCTAAACTCCTGAAGAGGAAAAAGGGTATATTTAGAGTCTTTGAACCTTTTAAATGCATGAGGAGCTTGAAGTGATATTGATAGACCCTGATGAATCTATATTTACACATGAAGTACCTCTGAATTACTTTGGGAAGCCTGCTATAATATTCCAATAAATAGTCACTAGGAACTACAACACCAAACTCCGGGGTCTTATACTTTGCTTTCATGAAATCCTTATAATGCTCTAACTCCAAAGGCATTCCTTTGAACCATTTATCCCCCTCCACTAGTATTTTGTTGGTCGATGCTATGGTGGCTTCTGACACAATGAATTTTTTAATTTACCAAATTTTACTTCATCTCCATCAAAATTTAGGGTAAATTCTTTCATCACTTCCACATTATAGCCCTTTATCGTTTCACAGAGTAAGACACAAGTTGTTTACTCAAAGGATGCCCTAATGGAAGGGTCTAATTTTATAAGTGAGAGATCTTGTGGTTCACACCTCACAATATCTCCTCCCTTTATCTTTCTCTTCTTCTTTGGAGTTTTGATTGCTAAAAACAGGACTCTGAAGATACAAAACTTGGGCTAGGGTTTGATATTTTATCAAGGTTTGGACTCCAAGATAGAGTTGAAATTTATTTTTGATTGGTAATTGAAAGAAATGAAGATTCTCTATTTTTTCCCATGTGTAGCACCCTAAACACAATGATAAAGAGAAAGACACTTTAATTGACCAAATGTCAAGCTCAAGATGCTTCCAAACTCTTCTAGATCCCTGATAATTTCAAATTAATTGAAATGAGGATTGAGAATTGCAAGTTTTCAAGACATGCGAACATGTGGAAAAGAGAATTGTTTTTGTGCATAGCACCTGCTATGCGCAGTGCTGAGGAAATGAAAGAAAAGAGCGTAGAAGAATTATCATCTCACGTTCTAGTAAACACGATAAATTATGATAATTTGACACTATCTCCCTTATGTAGAAAAAAATGGGGTTTAAAGGTTACTCAATGCATAAAAAAGGATAAAGATGGGGTGAAAAGTAGTGTGCACAACACTGTGTAAGTAAGAAAGATGGGGTTTCTAACTTTGTTTTTAAATTGGAAATTGGTAAATTACTTTAGATTTTGATAGAGAAATACTCCCAAATCATCACACACATGTGGAAACCATGTTTGATGAGGAGAATTGATCCTTTGAGCTGTGTGCATTGTTCCCCTGCAGCATGTGCGTAGCGACAAAACTGATCTTTTCCAAGCCCCTAGAGATGAAATGTCTGCAATCTTTTAAAGTTGAAGGATGAACTTGTACACAATTTGATAGCTTTGAAGAGAATCAATTCCTCCTTTGGAAATAATGGTACTTTAAGAAGATCAAAAGGTTGAGTGCAACACAAATAGGATTATGCCAGATTCGATGATGATTGTTGTACATTCATTGATGTCACACACCACTAATGGTTATTTAAACTTGATTGACATGACCATAATCTGACTCTTATGAGAATGACCTTAATTTTATCCCATAATGACATTGTTTCCCCGTGATTACTAATCTCAAATGATGACCGCTCATGGACTTTACAGTTCAAATCAAAACTAATAGACCTCATTTGACACACATATTTACAATGACTTGACCAATTTAACTCCTTTGTGCAAAGATGTTTTAAACTATAATAATTGGTGAATTCATAGACTAAATCTCGTAAAAGAACACCTAAATGAATGGTTAGACAAACAAACTTTGATCCCTATATTATATGACCCTAACATTGGTTCCAATGGGGATGACAACCTCCCAGTGAGCTACCAAGAACACCATAGCTTATTAGCCTTAATAATTTGGCACTTCATTTGACTCTTCATATTTAAACTAACCTGACTAATCATAACTTGACTGACTAAAATCTTATTACCTATGGTAGAAACTCATTATAAAATTAGGGCCTTCACTCCATGCTTCAATCTATAATGGAAGCCACCCACACCTGGAGTACTAAAAATAAAGATGATATATACGATGGTGTGTCTAAACTAGCTAGACTTAGGTGAAGTGATGCATGAGTAGCCTACAATTAATAGGCCCTCTTGCAAGTAATTCCCTTATAAAATCTTTCAACATATATGAATTAGTTCAATGGAAATATTTGATTTTGTAAGGCCCCTTCCACAAAATGTCAAATTTTCCATGTCTTGCTTTTTCTTCATTCCTATCATCCCATTTCAACACAAGGTCATCAATTTGAAAGTCATCATGTTTTACCCTCCTATCATGAATCCTTTTGATCTTGTCTTGGATTAGCTGAGTGTTGTTGTAGAGTTATTCTCTAGTATGCTGTAATTGTATCATTTGATTTATTCTTCTCTGCACATCATTTGGTTATACATATGTTTCCTGCAATAATTTCAACACTGGAACTCCTGGGGAAGTATGAAAAATAACATAAACTCGAAAAACCAATTGCAGAGGTGACATTCCATTGGATTTTTTGGTACTTCACCTATCTACTCACAAAGCATCGATTAACTTCTGATGCCAAGAATTCTTGTTATCTTGTAATACCTTTTTTATGATATTGACTAAACTCTTGTTAGAAGACTCTACCAAGTCATTCCCTTGTGGATAATAGGTAGTAGAATGTCCAAGCACTATATGATATTTATTGCAAAAATAAATCATACTTTTAGATTTAAATGCAACAACATTATTAGTAATGACCTTATGAGGACAACCAAACCAAGATAACATATTACCTTCCACGAATTGAATAATTATTGACTTTGTGGCCTATCTAGAAGGAACTTATTCTATCCATTTAGTGAAGTGATATGTGGCTGTTAAAATCCACTTGTGTTGAATTGAAGAACTTTGATGAATCTCCCCGGTGAATTCCAATCCCCACTACTAAAAATGTACCTCTACTGAAATAGGCTTCAAAGGCAAAGGTAAAAGTTTTTTTTTTCCCTTAAAAAATCTGACAATGATGACAACTAGAGAGCCTTTTATGCACATAAAAAAACAATGTAGGCTAGTAGAAACCAACTCTCAATATTTTGTTTGTTGTGGTCTTCCATAAAATATGCCCCCACATTCACCTTTATGAAACTTTTCCATTATCCTATTTGCCTCATCTTCTAACAAATAATTCATCAATATTCCTCCTGCATCTTTCCAATACAAAGACTAATCTAGAACCTTGCCTTTGTCTTAGTCAAACCAGGTGGAGATTTTAAATGATATAAAACATAAATGGTATATGTATACTAGGGGATGAAATGAACCTTTCTGATACCTGTTGGACTACTTCTTCATTGTCTTGAGAAGCAATGAAACTGATGTCTAATGCATGAAAATTTGATTTAGCCGTCAATTTGGCTAACCTATACCCCTTTATAAGTTTAGTGAGCTTGATTTCAATATCATACTCCAAAATAACAATGGCCCACTTACCTCTCTTTCTTTCTGGGTCAGTCTAAGTGAGGATGTCCTTTCCCACAACACTACGAATAAAAGAAATGACGTAAGAATGTAAAATGTACAGTCTGAAATATTTTAAAGCCTTCACCAAGGAAAATTCTTTCTTTTCCATGATGTTATATTTTAAAGAAGAATCTCTTAAACCCTTACTAAAAAATGCTATGGGTTGCTGATGATGCTTTCGAATTTTCTGCATTAATATTGCTGTAATAGTGTGCTCTAAGGCAAAGGAGAACATAATGCAATATTTTATGTAATAAGGACTAGCCAAAATAGGAGCATGAGTTAAGGTTGACTTTAAATCTTTGAATGATGTTTTTTATTTAGCAGTTCACTTGGTTTCACTGTCTTTCCTCAACATATTGGTGATAACTCTTAAAATTTCAGCCAAATCTGGAATAAATCACATCAAAAAGTTAATTCTCCCAAGAAAAGACTGCACTGCTTGAAAAAGTTAATTCTCCTAAGAAAATACTACAGTTCCTTCTTATTTCTTGGGGTATCAATCCTCTGAATTTCCTCAATCCTGTTATGGTCAATTCTGATGCCATCTTTTGAAATTATGTGACTAAGCAACTTACCCTCCTCCATTCCAAAAGAAGAATTTTTTGGGTTCAACGATATCTCTTACAATTCTCAAATACAATTCTCAAATGCTGCAAATAATCTTCAACAAATTTAGCAAACACAATAGTATGATCAAGTTAAATAACAACAAACATATCCTTCTCATCTGCAAAAGAAATGCCCATAGCTGTCTGAAATGTCGTAAGTATCAAAGGAATTTTTACAAACATAAATGTCCTCCACGGTGTTGTGAAAGTTTTTTTGTCCTGATCATCCGAATGCACTAAAATATAGTTGTAACCAGAGAAGTCATCAAGCAATGAAATTTTGCTTGAACCAAATACCCGCTACAATATGTGATCCATCTTTGGAAATGGGTAATTATATTTGAAAGAAACCTATTTGAGGTTCTGAAAGTCCACATATAACCTTATCTTTCTTGTTTTCTTCCTCGCTGGTACTAGATTTTACAACCATATAGAAAATATCAAAGGGAAAATAATCTTTGCACCAAAAATCTTTCTTACCTCTTTCTCAATTAAGGGCGGAAAAACAGGGTTATTCCTTCTTAGATTTTGCTTGAAAGGTTTCTAATCTTCTTTTATAGGAATAGTTTGTTGAATGATGCCTTTTTCATGGGCCTTCAAAACCTCGTATCGCCATGCAAAGGCATAAGAATATTCCCTCATCATATTAATGTATTTCTATTTCTCTTCCGAAGGTAAATATTTAGAAGGTTTTACAATTTTTTGTTTGTCTTTGGTCCCTATGTTATATTCGTCCAGTTCAAATTAAATAGTTGGTATTTTGGGTTTATGAGCCACATCATTGAAGTCAAATAATTCCTCTAATGGGACTAAAAATATGTTGTCTCAGTGAAGTCTTATTTATTAATTAATTAATTATTCAGAGGCCACACTACTAGGATTTCTGTCATGCATGGAATTTTATGGAGAAGATAGCTCAACATTCATATGGTGCATACACTGTTTAAGATAAGATTCAGTTTATGAGATTTCATATTTTTTTTTATATATTGAGGCTATGATATTTCTTAGCAGTCCATAGTTTTCCTAATTTGAGGAGGAAAATTGTAGAGGTAAACAAAAACACATTTAGCCTAGAATCTAGCCCTTCTAGCCTAGAGGGGGCATTCTCATTGAGTTTACACAACAAATAGGATATTAGGCTAGGTAGTAAGCTCAAAAGGGTTTCATTTTTAGAGATATATTGATGAGAAAAGGAGTAAAGCCATTGGGCATGGAGTCATGATCAAAATATGTTTTCTATCGAGTGAGATCATCGGAAAATAGAGGGTTTCTCCATAGGACGAGGTAGGTAGGTTTGGTGGTATTAAATTTTAGTGGAAGGTGAAGGAAGAAAAAGCTAAGGAAAATAACATTAGAGCATCAAACAATAGATGAATTCTAAAATGTTGTTATAAAGATTTAAACATTTACAACTTGGAAAAATGATCATAGCATCATTAAGGGTGAATTTTGAATCAATCATCTGGTTTTTTCCAAGAAATAAATAAGTACATTATAGGGATGAAAAACACAAAAATTAACTCACAAATCAAAGGAGCAAAATCCACCAAAATTATTGCACAAGAATCCCTCAAATCACCTGCTATGCCATTCATTCACTAGCAAAAAGTCTTCAAAATTAAAGTGCACAAAAGGTCTTCTCTCTAAACACAACAAAAAAAACCTTTACAATGATTTTTCTATCCTTATTCATCATTAAAGATTCTATATTCTATCATAGGTGGTCGAATTCATTAACATAAACTAATTTTAACTAGATACATTCAAAATCTGGTGCATATACTTAAAAATAGGAATTGTTTTCCTTGTAGCCAATCTAAGTTTAAAACATCGTTATCTTAGAATACTGACAAATAAACATTAAAAAAAATCCCTCAGATAATTTTCCATCTATTTACATGCTCAAAAATATTACCAGAAGTCAAAAATTTGAATTATAAGACAAAATATGGCTAACTGTATCTATGCACAGAAAAAAATGTTCTTTCTCTGATTGCATGGATGGTTGCACATTTGTCAAAACCTGCTGCTGGATGAATTTTTGAGTTTGATGAAGATGACCCTGATGTGCAAATGCCCAAAATTTCCAGAAATGCCCCTTTCTAAGAAACTATAATATTGCTGCCCACCCTGTGGGCAACATCTATGGGTACCAAATATCAACTAGTCTTTCCACTTGATTTATTTACTTCAACTACCTCAACCAACAAATCTAGCTCTCTTCTATATTCCTCTTGAAGTCTCTGCTATGCCTTTTTATATTTCTTCTTCAATGTCCAATGCTACCTTCAGTTGCTTATGTAGAGGAAGGGATCTGCTGAACATTTATTTGGCATCATCCACGGCGAGATGATAGATGTCCATAAGATCACTCCATCTCTACCCATCCTCTTGATCTTGCTGCCTGAGCTTAGCAATTTCATCTCGAGCCTCTTTTAATTTCTTATTCATTCTCATGAAGGTGAAATTACCTTCATCCTACTTCTCCTCTTGCACATTCTTCCCTTCTTGGATTTGTAACTTTTTAGATGAATATCTTGTAACCCTAGTTGCTGGTATCTCTGCCTTCTTAACCTCTTCCTTGATTACCTTTCCTTTTCCCTTGGATTTGACAGTAGCTGGTGTGGCTTCAACCATAGGTAGGTCTTCACTAGATTGAGTTGTTTTTCCTAAGATAGTCTTATGTAGGTTCCTATATTCTTGTTGCAATTGGGCTATAACTAAATGAGCTTCTATTGACTATTTTTCTAAATCCTTGCTTGTATTTATCATCCATAAAACTTGTTTGTGCTTGAATTTGCTTAGGCTCAAGAAGTTCTTCAGTTGGATTCTCTAATGGTAGCCTTTTGGCAACTGCCTTTGTGAGTGGATTTCTAGGCACTAAATCTCCACTACCTTTGGTGAGAACACTAGCTTTTTTCCCTTTCTGTTCAGTGATTGCTCAATTGTTGGTGGATATATTTTCATTATATAAATCTTTAGGGGTGAAGAAGTAGTCTTAGTGGTGGATGAAGGAGTATCTCTGCGGCTTGATCCACTTCTAGAAGATTGCACTCTAAACTTGGATGAGGTTAGAAAATCCTACCATACATGTCTCTTTTTCTATAGCTCTTCTAATATCAACAATTTTATCAATGAAAAATCAAATAATATTGAGTCAACCATGCCCTTCTTCATTCTTGCTCTCTCAACCATCTTATCTAAACTCCTGAAGAGGAAAAAGGGTATATTTAGAGTCTTTGAACCTTTTAAATCTATGAGGAGCCTGAAGTGATATTGATAGACCCTGATGAATCTATATTTACACATGAAGTACCTCTGAATTACTTTGGGAAGCCTGCTATAATATTCCAATAAATAGTCACTAGGAACTACAACACCAAACTCCGGGGTCTTATACTTTGCTTTCATGAAATCCTTATAATGCTCTAACTCCAGAGGCATTCCTTTGAACCATTTATCCCCCTCCACTAGTATTTTGTTGGTCGATGCTATGGTGGCTTCTGACACAATGAATTTTTTAATTTACCAAATTTTACTTCATCTCCATCAAAATTTAGGGTAAATTCTTTCGTCACTTCCACATTATAGCCCTTTATCGTTTCACAGAGTAAGACACAAGTTGTTTACTCAAAGGCTGCCCTAATGGAAGGGTCTGATTTTATAAGTGAGAGATCTTGTGGTTCACGCCTCACAATATCTCCTCCCTTTATCTTTCTCTTCTTCTTTGGAGTTTTGATTGCTAAAAACAGGACTCTGAAGATACAAAACTTGGGCTAGGGTTTGATATTTTATCAAGGTTTGGACTCCAAGATAGAGTTGAAATTTATTTTCAAGCTCTAAATGACTAAAATAATACAGAGAGACCACAATTTTTGATTGGTAATGGAAAGAAATGAAGATTCTCTATTTTTTCCCATGTGTAGCACCCTAAACACAATGATAAAGAGAAAGACACTTTAATTGACCAAATGTCAAGCTCAAGATGCTTCCAAACTCTTCTAGATCCCTCATAATTTCAAATTAATTGAAATGAGGATTGAGAATTGCAAGTTTTCAAGACATGCGAACATGTGGAAAAGAGAATTGTTTTTGTGCATAGCACCTGCTATGCGCAGTGCTGAGGAAATGAAAGAAAAGATCGTAGAAGAATTATCATCTCACGTTCTAGTAAACACGATAAATTATGATAATTTGACACTATCTCCCTTATGTAGAAAAAAATGGGGTTTAAAGGTTACTCAATGCATAAAAAAGGATAAAGATGGGGTGAAAAGTAGTGTGCACAACACTGTGTAAGTAAGAAAGATGGGGTTTCTAACTTTGTTTTTAAATTGGAAATTGGTAAATTACTTTAGATTTTGATAGAGAAAAACTCCCAAATCATCACACGCATGTGGAAACCATGTTTGATGAGGAGAATTGATCCTTTGAGCTGTGTGCGTTGTTCCCCTGCAGCATGTGCGTAGCAACAAAACTGATCTTTTCCAAGTCCCTAGAGATGAAATGTCTGCAATCTTTTAAAGTTGAAGGATGAACTTGTACACAATTTGATAGCTTTGAAGAGAATCAATTCCTCCTTTGGAAATAATGGTACTTTAAGAAGATCAAAAGGTTGAGTGCAACACAAATAGGATTATGCCAGATTCGATGATGATTGTTGTACATTCATTGATGTCACACACCACTAATGGTTATTTAAACTTGATTGACATGACCATAATCTGACTCTTATGAGAATGGCCTTAATTTTATCCCATAATGACATTGTTTCCCCGTGATTACTAATCTCAAATGATGACCGCTCATGGACTTTACAGTTCAAATCAAAACTAATAGACCTCATTTGACACACATATTTACAATGACTTGACCAATTTAACTCCTTTGTGCAAAGATGTTTTAAACTATAATAATTGGTGAATTCATAGACTAAATCTCGTAAAAAAACACCTAAATGAATGGTTATACAAACAAACTTTGATCCCTATATTATATGACCCTAACATTGGTTCCAATGGGGATGACAACCTCCCAGTGAGCTACCAAGAACACCATAGCTTATTAGCCTTAATCATTTGGCACTTCATTTGACTCTTCATATTTAAACTAACCTGACTAATCATAACTTGATTGACTAAAATCTTATTACCTATGGTAGAAACTCATTATAAAATTAGGGCCTTCACTCCATGCTTCAATCTATAATGGAAGCCACCCACACCTGGAGTACTAAAAATAAAGATGATATATACGATGGTGTGTCTAAACTAGTTAGACTTAGGTGAAGTGATGCATGAGTAGCCTACAATTAATAGGCCCTCTTGCAAGTAATTCCCTTATAAAATCTTTGAACATATATGAATTAGTTCAATGGAAATATTTGATTTTGTAAGGCCCCTTTCACAAAATGTCAAATTTTCCATGTCTTGCTTTTTCTTCATTCCTATCATCCCATTTCAACACAAGGTCATCAATTTGAAAGTCATCATGTTTTACCCTCCTATCATGAATCCTTTTGATCTTGTCTTGGATTAGCTGAGTGTTGTTGTAGAGTTATTCTCTAGTATGCTGAAATTGTATCATTTGATTTATTCTTCTCTGCACATCATTTGGTTATACATATGTTTCCTGCAATAATTTCAACACTGGAACTCCTGGGGAAGTATGAAAAATAACATAAACTCGAAAAAGCAATTGCAGAGGTGACATTCCATTGGATTTTTTGGTACTTCACCTATCTACTCACAAAGCATCGATTAACTTCTGATGCCAAGAATTCTTGTTATCTTGTAATACCTTTTTTATGATATTGACTAAACTCTTGTTAGAATACTCTACCAAGTCATTCCCTTATGGATAATAGGTAGTAGAATGTCCAAGCACTATATGATATTTATTGCAAAAATAAATCATATTTTTAGATTTTAATGCAACAACATTATTAGTAATGACCTTATGAGGACAACCAAACCAAGATAACATATTACCTTCCACAAATTGAATAATTATTGACTTTGTGGCCTATCTAGAAGGAACTTATTCTATCCATTTAGTGAAGTGATATGTGGCTGTTAAAATCCACTTGTGTTGAATTGAAGAACTTTGATGAATCCCCTCGGTGAATTCCAATCCCCACTACTAAAAATGTACCTCTACTGAAATAGGCTTCAAAGGCAAAGGTAAAAGTTTTTTTTTTCCCTTAAAAAATCTGACAATGATGACAACTAGAGACGCTTTTATGCACATAAAAAAACAATGTAGGCTAGTAGAAACCAACTCTCAATATTTTGTTTGTTGTGGTCTTCCATAAAATATGCCCCCACATTCACCTTTATGAAACTTTTCCATTATCCTATTTGCCTCATCTTCTAACAAATAATTCATCAATATTCCTCCTGCATCTTTCCAATACAAAGACTAATCTAGAACCTTGCCTTTGTCTTAGTCAAACCAGGTGGAGATTTTAAATGATATAAAACATAAATGGTATATGTATACTAGGGGATGAAATGAACCTTTCTGATACCTGTTGGACTACTTCTTCATTGTCTTGAGAAGCAATGAAACTGATGTCTAATGCATGAAAATTTGATTTAGCCGTCAATTTGGCTAACCTATACCCCTTTATAAGTTTAGTGAGCTTGATTTCAATATCATACTCCAAAATAACAATGGCCCACTTACCTCTCTTTCTTTCTGGGTCAGTCTAAGTGAGGATGTCCTTTCCCACAACACTACGAATAAAAGAAATGACGTAAGAATGTAAAATGTACAGTCTGAAATATTTTAAAGCCTTCACCAAGGAAAATTCTTTCTTTTCCATGATGTTATATTTTAAAGAAGAATCTCTTAAACCCTTACTAAAAAATGCTATGGGTTGCTGATGATGCTTTCGAATTTTCTGCATTAATATTGCTGTAATAGTGTGCTCTAAGGCAAAGGAGAACATAATGCAATATTTTATGTAATAAGGACTAGCCAAAATAGGAGCATGAGTTAAGGTTGACTTTAAATCTTTGAATGATGTTTTTTATTTAGCAGTTCACTTGGTTTCACTGTCTTTCCTCAACATATTGGTGATAACTCTTAAAATTTCAGCCAAATCTGGAATAAATCACATCAAAAAGTTAATTCTCCCAAGAAAAGACTGCACTGCTTGAAAAAGTTAATTCTCCTAAGAAAATACTACAGTTCCTTCTTATTTCTTGGGGTATCAATCCTCTGAATTTCCTCAATCCTGTTATGGTCAATTCTGATGCCATCTTTTGAAATTATGTGACTAAGCAACTTACCCTCCTCCATTCCAAAAGAAGAATTTTTTGGGTTCAACGATATCTCTTACAATTCTCAAATACAATTCTCAAATGCTGCAAATAATCTTCAACAAATTTAGCAAACACAATAGTATGATCAAGTTAAATAACAACAAACATATCCTTCTCATCTGCAAAAGCAATGCCCATAGCTGTCTGAAATGTCGTAAGTATCAAAGGAATTTTTACAAACATAAATGTCCTCCATGGTGTTGTGAAAGTTTTTTTGTCCTGATCATCCGAATGCACTAAAATATAGTTGTAACCAGAGAAGTCATCAAGCAATGAAATTTTACTTGAACCAAATACCCGCTACAATATGTGATCCATCTTTGGAAATGGGTAATTATATTTGAAAGAAACCTATTTGAGGTTCTGAAAGTCCACATATAACCTTATCTTTCTTGTTTTCTTCCTCGCTGGTACTAGATTTTACAACCACATAGAAAATCTCAAAGGGAAAATAATCTTTGCACCAAAAATCTTTCTTACCTCTTTCTCAATTAAGGGCGGAAAAACAAGGTTATTCCTTCTTAGATTTTGCTTGAAAGGTTTCTAATATTCTTTTATAGGAATAGTTTGTTGAATGATGCCTTTTTCATGGGCCTTCAAAACCTCGTATCGCCATGCAAAGGCATAAGAATATTCCCTCATCATATTAATGTATTTCTATTTCTCTTCCGAAGGTAAATATTTAGAAGGTTTTACAATTTTTTGTTTGTCTTTGGTCCCTATGTTATATTCGTCCAGTTCAAATTAAATAGTTGGTATTTTGGGTTTATGAGCCACATCATTGAAGTCAAATAATTCCTCTAATGGGACTAAAACTCTTGGGATCACATTATCCTTTAGCTACAAAATTTCAAGGTTTGATTCATGCTTGTCAGAAAATTACCTGACCTGATTCAAATTAGCTTCCTCTTCATCATTATCAACACTACTTCCACCATTAATATGAAAATTTTCAAATTCTTCATTCAATTGTAGAAAAGTATCTAGTTGCTTGTCACTGTCAAAAACATGCCAATATCTCACATTGTCTTGGATATAAAGCCTATGATTTAATTCAATTTCATACTTCTTATTTGGATGGAAAGGTATCTTACATGTATTCGCCAAGGTGGCCAAAGCATTAATAAACACATTTTGATCTCTAGGAATGACAAACAAATGATATTCTGGAAAACATTGCAGAAAGTCTAGGACAACAATTCTATATGCCTTCGTCTTGGAGTTTTTGTCTGACTACTCACCTTCAATTCTCTTAATAACTAGTTCTGAGTCTCCATGGATTGAAATCCTTTTGGCTCTTGACCTTTTCAATAACTACAACCCCAAAATCATTGACTTGTATTTGAAAACATTGTTGGTACATTCAAAAGCAATTTTATAGGAATCATTTTTTGACTTGCCTTAATTTGAGTCTAAGATCCATACACTATCCCTAGCTCCTTCCTTGTTGACTACCCCATCAAAATCCATATTCCCTAAGCCTTCTTCATCATCATCATTTTATGTTTTAGCCTCCATCATCACACGTTCTTCTTTTCCTGATTTGTTGTCCTGGTTTAGCACTTCTTCTTCAAAGCATAAATCATTGCAGAGGATGAAAGAATCCATATATGAATGCATGGAATAAACATGATAATTAATTGGTTTGCCTTGACTACTTACCATGTACTTCATGAGATTTTCCGTATACAATTTTCTTGGATGTCCAAACACTAAGATAGTGGCATATGACATGTCTAACGGAAGAGAACCCTTCAACTTGGTATCCCAAGACATTTATAAGAGCATACCATATTTTGGAGGGATTTCAGAAACAACCATATCCATAACCACACTTTTGGTGCGAATTTGTGTAAGAGTGACACATAAATCTTTAATTAAACCAAGACACTTTACCTTACTGGAGTCAAAAGAAAACAAATCTCTATACGGTATCGTTATATCCAAGCCAAGCTTGTCCATGATTAATTTTGTCATTAAATTGTGTGAGGCACCTGAATCCAACAGGGCATTATGCAATATCAAATCATGAATATTAAGACTAACATAAAACGATGGTAAATTAGCTTGTTGTGAAACTCCTTGAACTTCTAGACCAAAAAGAAATTATCGGTGATCATCATTTCGATTGACAATATCTGACACTGATCCTACCTTCAATGCCTTGATAATCTGGCCTTTATATGAATCCTTTTTAATACATTCAACTAATAGCATAGTTACTGATCAAACGAGAAAATGAACTGGTATCCTTTTTTTTTTGAGGTAGAAAAAATCACTCGATTTGGAAAAGTGGTGATGCCATAATACACTTTATTTTTCAACATATTTTTAGCACTTTAAATTTTCTTATGTATCAAGTATGAATATTTTTTTAAAATGTTAGTGATTTTCATCTTGATTTTGAAAAGTGCTGATGGAGCATGGACACATTTTTTTAAAGAGTTTATTTTTGACACTTTAATTTTTTATTTATTTATTTATTTTTATTTTTTTATGTAGCAAGTATGAACACTTTTTTAAATGTTAGTGATTTTCATCTTGATTTTGAAAATGGTTGATGCAACATCAACCATTTTTGTTTAGAGGGCTTATTTTTTACACTTTAAATTTTCTAATGTATTAAGTGTGGATATTTTTTTAAATTGTATATGATTTTCATGTTGGTATTAAAAAATATATATATATGACCAAAAAAATCAAATAATAAAAAAAATATATAAAAAAAAAATTAAAAAACAACCATAAAATTGTAAAAATAAAACAAAATGAAATTGTAAAAATGAAAACAATTAAACAAAAAAAAAGGAAAATATTTCAAAAAACCATAAAATTTAAAGAAAAAATTTGAATATTAATAAAAAAAAAACATCCATAACGATTTTTTTAAGTTAAAAATAAAACAAAATACAACCACATATTAAGTTATGATTATCAAGAGGCGGGAATGATGAATCGCTCTGGCAGGGAACGCTAGGGTTTTTGCAGTGTGTCGGCGCTACAGAGAAGCGATCCGGAACAACGAAGGTCAGGGATCGAGCAGGAGACCTCATACGGATTGGTGAGTTTCTGCGTGGAGGGAAACACGACAGCGAAGATCAGAGTGAACGACTTATCCTGAAGGAGCCCATGGAAGGTACCATGGGGAGGGGAGAGATCCCCTCCTTTAAAAACGTAGTGGCAGGGGAATCCAGTGGGGGAAGCAGAACAAATCCACAGACGGACAACGCTAAAGATATTCCGATACTGGGCAATCGATGGAAAGCAAAAATGGGGGGAAGATGTCTTCCAAGGGCCCAGAAACGACCAAGGTATGTGATCCCAAACAACAAACTGGAAGATTATCGAAGCTACATGAAAGACCATGCTTTAATCTGTAAGTTTATAGGTTTTTGGCCCTCTGAGAGGGATCTAGTAAAATGGATTCAATTAAGATGGAAACCAAAAGGGCATATTGATCTGAAACTGGGAGCAAAGGGTTTCTTTACTGTCATTTTTGTGAACCTAGAGGATAAGGAAAGAATCTTCGAAGAGGGACCATATTTTATGAATAATGCAGGGTTATTCATGAGGCATTGGGAGGAAAGGTACAACCCAGATGAAGAAAAACTGCTTGCTGCTCCTGTTTGGGTTCATTTGTTCGGATTACCTTCAGAGTTTTGGAACCCTGAGATTCTTGAAGGAATCGGAAACTCAATAGGGGCTTTTGTCAAAGTTGCAGAATCAACCAAAAGGGGAAAATTTACCTCTTACGCAAGGATCTGCGTATATATGAATATAGCAGAACCTCTGCCTGAATTTGTGGAAGTAGAATACCACGATGAAATTTGGCAGCAACCATTAGATTACGAGCACATTCCCTTTCAGTGTCGGAAGTGTCACGAATATGGTCACCTGTATAGAGAATGCCCTTAGAATAGGGAAGGAGAGTTTAAAAGAATAATAGAAGAAGAGCAAAGGAAAACAGCGGCAACTGAGACAGAAGAGAGGGGTTTTAAGGAAGTCCACAGGAGATAGAAGACACGGACCGAGGGACAAAAAGAACAAACAAAAGGAAAAAACATCCCCGTGGAAAATCAAAATAAATTCCAAGCCCTCCAAGACGAGGAAAAGGAGACTGAAGAAGGCAAACAGGAAGAACTGGTTGTGGAGACTGTCCCGATGGAAATTAGAACGGATACCCTAGGGAAATCCAACAGCCAAAAGAAAGAAACTGAAATTGAAATGGGAGAGCACCAGGATAAACCAGAAGAGCAATCCAAACAAGGGTCAGACAAACAGAAAGAGATCGGGACTGAAGAAGAATGGATAATGAAAAAAATCTTGCAATAATGGCGACATTTAGATGAGAGATTCATCCCTGAAATTCAAAAACAAAAATATAAGGAGGCCTATCAAAAATTCAAGGAGAAGAAAGGAGGATTGGCGGAGACCGGACCGGAAAAATCAGAAGCGTCAGGGTCTCAGACAGTAGGATTGGACGGACATGGCAAAGGAGGAAGGAAACGAGGGAGGAAACCCATGAATGAGATGATCCAAACAGTAGGGGAAACTCTTGTTAATTCCGGAAAGGTAATACCTCTGTCTGAGGTATTTCACCCCCCTCCTAAAAAGTTGTAAATGATCATCACAAGCTGGAATATAAGGGGACTTAACAGTAAAGGAAAACAAAGGTACCTGAAGGAGAGGTTGAAGAAAGAGAAACCGAGTATAATGTTGATTCAAGAAACTAAAATGAATCAACAGCAGATACAAGAAATTTTGGATAAATCTAAACCAAAATTTGAAGTCATGGTCCAGGATGCGGAGGGGTCAGCTGGTGGCTTAGCAATACTATGTAATTCAGAGGAGGTCATCTTCGAGAATTGGATCAGCCTACCCAGAATCCTTTCTGGAGTGTGTAGGATAGTAGGGACGAAGGAAAGAATACTCATCTCCGGAGTGTATGGCCCTCACCTTCCCAGGGAAAGAAAATAGTTTATGAGGAATATTCAGGCAGTCAGAAAACTAATCCCAGAATATTTATGGATAATCGGCGGTGATTTCAATTTGATCCGGGATCTAGGAGAGAAATGAGGAGGCATCATGAGACATGACCCAAGTATGGATGATTTCAATGAACTCATAACAAATCTAAGACTGGCAGACACTCCAACAACAAATGGAGTGTTCACCTGGAACAATAGGCGGGGTGGCAGGAATCAGATTGCTTCAAAGCTGGATAGATTCCTCCTATCTGAGAAAGTTCTCAACAAAGATGTTTTCATAGAGGCCAAAATTCTCCCAGGCTTAGGATTTGATCACTGGCCTATTTGTTTGGAAATTGACATTAAAAAAATCAAAAGCAAGAAACCTTTCCGTTTTGAGTCCTTTTGGCTCAGAAACCCGGATTTTCTCAATAAATTAGAAGAATGGTGGATCCAAAGTCAAGTCAGAGCACAATGCAAAATGCATACTTTGCAATTAAGGCTTAAGGAAATAAAACACAAAATTAGAAAATGGAACAAGGAGGACTTTGGGAATATCTTTGAGGAAAAACAAAAACTTGAAAAGGTAATGGAGGAGGTACAACAACAAATTATCTTGGAGGGAAGAGATGAAGAAAGGTGCAAGGAGGAGAGCAGTTTAATAAGCCAGCTGGAGGAAAGGAGAAAACAGGAAGAGATCCTATGGAGGCAGAAGTCCAGAATAAATTGGCTACGGGAAGGAGAGAGGAATACTAAATTCTTTCATCAAGCAATGATTCAACACAGGCAACGGAACTGGATCTTCTCAATTAAAAATGAAGCAGGAGAGAAAGTAATAGAACAAGATGGAATAGAGCAAGTCCTAAATGACTGTCATAAGGGGATCCTCACTGAATCCCAGGATGACAGAGGGGTAGCAATCAACCAAATCTGTAAGGAAATCCCAAAAATGATCACAGAGGAGCAGAAAAAAGGACTCATGCGCGCAGCAACATTAGCAGAAGTCGAAAAGGTAATTATGAATATGAAAAAAGGAAAAGCACCGGGTCCGGATGGCTTTACGGCTGAATTTTATCAAGCTGGCTGGCAGTTTCTAGGACAGGACATCCTGGAAGTGGTCGAAGAATCTCGGGTAAAGCACAGAATGTGGTCAGGTATGAATTCCACCTTTCTAACTTTAATTCCTAAAACTAATAACTCTGAGGAAGCTCAAGGATTCCGACCCATTGCTCTGTGCAACGTTATTTATAAAATAATTACATCTCTGGTGGCAAAAAGATTGAAACCGCTCCTCCCAAGCATCATCTCCCCTGAACAAACGGGTTTTGTTGAAGGAAGGAAAATTCTAGATGGTTTAGTGGTGGCCCAAGAGATGATTCACTCCCTCAACCAACATAAGAGGAAATGAATGATGATTAAGTTGGATCTCTCAAAGGCGTATGATCGCCTGAACTAGAGATATCTCTGTGCGGTGTTGGAAGCATATGGTTTTGAAAAGCGCTGGATTGAATGGATATTCAGTATGGTCTCCACCCCCATTTTCTCAATATTGGTCAATGGTAATCCATCAAAACCCTTTAATGCCTCTAGGGGGATAAGGCAAGGTGATCCATTATCACCCTTTCTCTTTATTTTAGCAGCAGATGGTCTCGGGCGAATCATAAAAAGAGAATCTAGGAGAAATAAGCTTAGAGGCTTAAATCTTTGGGGAAGCAATTTAGCCATCACACATCAACAATTTGTTGATGATATAATGCTATTAGGAGAAGTCAGCCTCAGGGAAGTCAGAATAATCAAGGAAGTTTTGGAGGTCTTTTCGGAAGCATCTGGCATGGAGATCAATAAGGAAAAATCGTGCACTTTCATTTTTAATACCCCGGAGGCAATAAAGGCCCACCTCACAAGAACCTTGGGATTCAAGCAAGGAGAACTTCCTACTAAGTATCTAGGTAATCAATTGGACATCCACCCAACACGCATGAAGAATTGGCAGGAGGTTATTGACAAAATAAAAAGGAGGTTATCACACTGGTCGTTCAGATCTCTGAACATTGCCAGCCGCATAGTCCTTCTAAAGGCTGTTCTCCAATCAATTCCAGTATATACCCTGTCTATAAGAGCAGCATCGAAAGGCATCTGTGCAAAACTAAGGGAAATTTTTGGAAAGTTTATATGGGGCGGACCAACTCAACAGAGAAAATGGGCCCTCGTTTCTTGGGCAAATCTGACCCAAAGGAAGGAAGAAGGAGGTTTGGGGGTGAGGGACCCTGAAACTCTAAATAAGGTTCTAGGGGCTAAATTATGGTGGAGGTGGCTGCAAGGAGGGACAAATGTATGGAAGAAGATTTGGGAATACAAATATAATATGCCGGAACAAACAGAGGAAAAACTGAGAATTCAAAACACCCCAAAAGGATCATCAATTTGGAACTTGGTAAGCCAGAACAGAGAATTGATTAAGCAGTATGCTTTCTGGGAGATTAGGGGGGGAGAGAAAGCAAAATTCTGGGAAGATGGATGGAAGCAAAAAGGAAAGATGAATGAAATGCAAACCCTTCAAGACCTTCAACAAAGATCACAGAGGCTAGGGATGAATAATGTAAAGGACTATTGGGTGGAAGAAGAGAACAGAGAAATATGGAGAAAGTGGAAAAAACGAGGAGAATGGACTGAAAACATAAATAGGGAGATAGAGGAAGGTTACCTAAGAGAAATGGATCTTAGGAAAATACGAAACAGGAATGGGGAGGACATCCTAAGATGGGGGAAAACAATGAGAGGGTCTTTCACAGTAAAGGAAGCCTACTTCCTGACTACAAGGCAGAATCAGGATGAAGAAGATCAAGATTGGAAGAAGATATGGGAAGGAAAATGGTGGCCAAAAGTCACAATCTTTGCCTGGTTGGTTAGAAAAGGAAAGATTTTAACATGGGATAAAATCATAAAGAGGGGTTTTCAAGGCCCGTCAAGATGCAGCCTATGTAACAGAGAAGCAGAGAATCAAGAACATCTCCTAAATAAGTGTCCTTTCGCAGAAAACATTTGGGAAAAGGTCAGAGGTCTATTTGGTAGAACAATGAGAGACCAGACAAATATTCGATTGACCATAGGACAATGGGGAACAGGGATATTCCAAAGTAAAGTGGCCAGAAGAATATGGAGCCTAGCAGTTGGCTTTGTGATTTGGTACATATGGAAGCAACGTAATAAAAGAATTTTCAGGGGGCAAAACAGTAGGCCAAAAAAGGTTTGGGAAGAGATAAGTAAAGCAATCAGGGAAACTATACTTTCAGACAGATGGGATGAGGAAGATTGGAAGATGGACCAACAGGAAGGGAGAATTGCCTCATTGCTAAACCTAGAATTCAGTTTGATCTACCCAAGAAAAGAGAGGCAAAGCAATCCAGAGGTTCAAAGTCCAAATCGTTTTAGCTACCCCGGGATTCACTCCATTAAATTAAACTTCGATGGAGCTTCAAAGGGTAACCCAGGTCCGGCTAGTCTTGGAGGTATCTTTCGGGATGGAGAAGGAAAAACCAGATGGGTTTTTGCTGAATGGGTAGGAGAGATGACGAACAATGAAGCTGAAATTTGGGCTGTCCACGAAGGCCTGAGTTTAGCTGTTAGAAATAGATACCTGAACCTGGAAATTGAAGGGGATTCACAAATCACGATTGAGATGCTGAGGAAACTCAAGGATGGGCAGAGGTGGGATAAAGTCACTAAGAGTTGGAGGATAGCAGCCATCATCAAAGACATTGAGGAATTGCTAAACAAGATTGATTATAAAACCATCAAGCATGTCAGACGAGATGGGAACAAGGCGGCAGATTTCCTTGCAAATTGGGGAAGCAAGGAAGCAGGTAGTAAACTGGATAGAAGTTGATCATCAATAGAGAGGGATCACAGCTGGGATGGTCTCAAAACAATTTTAAACCATGATCATGAGGAAGCAACCAAACATTCTACAGGAGGAAACTGACCGCCCAATCGGGCTAGATGAGCTAGCGAGGAGTACAATGATGTTTTGGTGGCGCACGAAGAAGGTCACAGTCGAAGGTGATCAAGGCATAAGTGAAATAGGTAAGTGGAGCGGCCGTCAGAGGAAGGGTGCAGGTCCTCTGTTCAGTGGACAGGATAGAAGGACGGTGAGGAGAGCAGGCCACATCGCTTCGGTCTTTGGGCTCATCTACCAACGGATCCCTGGAAATGATATCGATGAGCAGGCGAGTTCTAGACATAATTGGCATCGACGGGACCAAGGCCGGGGAGAGAGCATAAAATCTGCAGCCAGGAGCTCCGAACGGCAGTGCAGTCTGTTAGTTTTCGCAACGGAAGCAGGAAGCGATAATTGCAGAAGGAGCAAGATAATGGAGGCAGAAGGAAGCGGGAGTGGAAGAAGATGGTTACGCAGCGGGGGTCCTGAGGACCAGAGTCAGCCCGCAGCAGATAGGAAAGGCAAGCGTAAGGTAGAAGAAGAAGGACGGCAGAAGATACAGGTTTTTGAGATCTCCGAAGAAGAGAGCAAGGAGTTGGAGGAAAATCAGGAGGCGGCAGCATGGAAAGACAGGTGGAGAACTTTACCAGGCGATGGTGCTGAGGACGTAGAAGAAGACCCGGCTCGGTCAGCAGGTAGGGGCAGGGGAGGAGCCCGCGGCAAGGGTAGAGGAGGGAAGGGACGCAGGGGCCAAGGTGGTCGGCGGAGAAGGGATTTGGTGGAGAGGAGAGGAAGGAGGGGGCGACAATGCAGCCCAAGTCTGGAGGAGGACGCAGAACCTGCTGCGGGAGTCGGAAGGCGGAGGACAAGGCAAACTATAGGAAATAGAGTAAGAGTTGCTGAGCAGGAGTATAGGGAGAAAACCAACCCAAAGATCAGGAGAATTATGGAGCATTGGGAGGAAGAAGCCATCCAGGCTCAATCTGAAGAAGAGATGGAAGAGTGGATTGCTCTCATGCCTGACCCTGCTCATACCAGAGGCAGAATGACCCTTTACAAGCAGTCTCTTCACTTGTACTATGTCATGAAGAGACTCATGGCAAAGGCCTTGGAACAGGTGGCCCTGGAGATTGCTGAGATGGTTTAGAGTATCCCAAATGTGAAAAAAGAACTGAAGAACATAGTCATAACACTGCTCATGCAAGATAAAAGACTGGAGGACCTGCATCAACAGCTGGAGGCAAGTGGACTGCTGGTGAAGAAGGAAAAATATCAGCAATCTGAGCCTGAAAAGCACTGATAAAAGGCATGTTTCGCTCCGTCTTGAGAGCTGTTTTGTTTTTTCTCTTTTGTAGGCATGAAAATTTTGTTGTTTTTATATATTGGAAGCAGTATATAGGCAGAAATAGGGCATTAGATAAAGGATATGAAGTAAGGACTGATCAGTTGGAAACATTCTATTTTTGGTTTGTTATGGAGACCTTTGGGTGGTCAAGATATCCGGTTTCCCTTCGGGGCGGGGTGAGACCACCCTGATGATGTAAATATTCTTTTATGTTAATAGAAAAGGACCTACTCAGCTTACAAAAAAAAAAGTTATGATTATCAAATCCAAGAAGGACACTTATGCTAATTTTATGTATGAGAATAATAACTTGGAGGAAGTGTATTCTTACAAGTACCTAGGAATTGATGTTCATCACAAGCTCAACTGGAACCATAGCACTGAGAAAAGGATTAATGGGGGGTGGAAAGCTTATTTTGGTCTTGAAAATAATTGTAAAACAACAAACCTCATAATGTGGGATAAAAAGAAGTTCCTCTTTGAAACTTTAGTCACTCCTGTTATCTTATATGGATGTGAGGTTTGGGGTTGCAGCATCTCCAGAGAATCATGGAGAAAGATTGAGCAAATCCAGAAGGGTTTTATAAATTATAACTTGAAAATTAAAAGTAATACATCCTATCCTATTCTCCTTATAAAAGTAGGTATTTCCCCTATTGAGAGCCTAGCTATGATTAGGTTTCTGTTCTACAAGCACAAACTCAATAACATAGACGATCATAATCTTCCTAAGCTAGCTTTAGATTCTAGCCAAAACCACCTAAGGCTCAATTGAAGGTGGCATAAAGACACAAGGGCCTCGTTAAACTATTGGGAGATCAACGAGAATGATGCATTGCAAAACATTAATAACATTAAAGATATTGTTACTTCTAAGTTCAAAGAAAAAGTGTGGTGTGAGAAAGATTGAGTAGCTAGAAGAAAATTAAGTTATTATAAGAAGGTCATCAACCCCACCCTAGAAGATCAAAAGTTTCTCTTTATTTTAACTAGCTCAAAGAACAAAATTAATATAGCAAAGATTAGAATGAATTATCATGAGCTCCATAGTGAAACAGGTCATTGGGTAGTTCCTAAAACACCATGGATGGAAAGGATCTACCATATATGTGAGAATAGGAACATCGAGGATGAAAACCACTTCCTCATAGAGTGCCCCACGTACAACCACATTAGATCTCAGTTTCACAATCTTTGTTACAATACTGACCTTCCTAGCCTTTTACAATGTCAAAATTATAGTGAGCTCGGTAGGCTTCTCTCCAAGCTTTTTGAGCATAGGAATAAAATCTTAAATCAAAATAAATAATTTGTTTCTTTAAGTCCGATAGACCAATGTTTGGTCTTAGCGGACGTTAACCATCATCATCATCATCATCATCATCATCATCATCA
>APFE030468341.1:0-72685 GCA_000404065.3 Pinus taeda | reverse complement strand
GGTTAATTATTTTTATTTGTTTGTTTGTTAAATTATGATTATTTTTGTTTCTTTTTTACTTATTTTATGATATTTTTATTTTTATTTTTTTCTCTTCAAGACAAAGTTGAAATTTGTTTTCAAACACTAAATGACTAAAATAATACAGAGAGACCACAATTTCTAACTGGTAATGGAATGAAATGAAGATGCTTTGTTTTGGCCTACGTGTAGCACTCTAAACGCAACGATAAAGAGAAAGACACTTTAATTGACCAAAAGACAAGCTCATTATTCTTCCAAACTCTTCTAGACCCCTTATAATTTCGAATTAATTCAAATGAGGCAGAACCATTGAACATTTGAAGTTTTCAAGACATGCGAACATGTGGAAAAGAGCATTGTTTTAGTGCACAACACATGCTATGCAAAACATTGAGGAAATGAAAGGAAAGGGCACAAAAAAATGATCACCTCACCTTCTAATAAAGATGAGAAATTCTGGTAGTTTCACATAATCTCCCTTATGTATAAAACCTAGGGTTTAGAGGTTATTCAGTCAATCAAAAAGGATAAATATGGGGTGACTGTGTGCTTGCACAACACTATGTAAGTAATAAATCTAGGGTTTCAAACTTAGTTTTTATATTGGAAATTTCGTAAATTGCTTCAGATTTTGACAAAGCAAAACCCCTAAATCATTACAAATACCTGAAAACTGCATTTGATGAGGAGCATTGATCCTTTGACCTATGTGCAATGTTCCCTTATAGCTTATGCATAGTGACCGAACTAATATTTTCAAGCCCCTGGAGATGAAATGTCTGCAAACTTTGAAGGTTGAAGGATGAACTTTCATGCAATTTGATATCTTTAAAGAGAAACCCGTTCCTCCTTTGGAAATATTGGTACTTTAAGAAGATCAAAAGGTTGAGTGTGACAAAAATAGGATTATGCTAGATTTGATGATGAATGTTGTACATTTGTTGATGTCATCCACCACTAACTATTCTTTAAACCTGATTGACATGACCCTATCTGACTCTTATGACAATGACATCAATTTTTTCCCATGATGATATTGTTTCCCCATGATTACTAATTTCAAATGATGACCCCTCATGGACCTTACAATTCAAATCAAAACTAATAAACCTCATTTGACACACATATTTACAATTAATTGACCAATTTAACTCCTTTGTGAAAATAAATTTTAGACTATAATACTTGGTGAATGCATAGTCTAAATCATGGAAACAGACACCCCAATGAATAGTCACACTCTGATCCCTATATTATCAGACCCTAACAATATTATTTTTGAGATTGGATTTAAGTGAATATGAAGTCTAGGTTTTAGCATCAGTTCTTCATTGATTGAAGTTTTAGATATCACTTCTTTATTGATTGCACTAGATTTCTTCATATAATTAACATTTTTTCTTTAGTTTCTTGGCCACAAAGTACATCAGAAATTATGAATTCATTAATCTCCACAGTGGGTGTTATTCTCAATGGAAAAGAAAATTATCAAGAATGGTCTCATAAAATAAAAAATACTCTTGCATTTCATGATTTATGGGAGGGTGTTTGTGAAGGAAAGAACGAAAATGAACTAGAAAAACCTAGAGATGAAACACAACTTGTAGTTTGGAGGACTAAAGATGAAAATGAATATGCATTGATTTTGGCTTCAATAACAGAAGAGGTAAGTCAATATATTCTTTCTAGTACCACAACATTTGAATCTTTAAATAAATTAAAATATCTTTATCACTTCCATTCGAAGGTCGAAATCATACAATTATTGATGAATTTGTTTAATTTGGAATTGAAAGATAATGATCCTATGAAGTTGGCTTCAAAAATAAAATCTATTTATCATGATATTGATTCCATTGGTGTGAAATTTGCTTTGCAACTTACTGCATTCATTAAAGACCTAAACCCTAGTTATTCACACTACTTGGATCTCTTCAAGCTTGAAGGAAAAATTACTGAGAGAGAGAACGATTTTGGGAGAAAAGAGCCACCTCATTATCCCAATGTTGATTCTTTATGTCTTTCTAAAAAAGAATAGAAGTATCAAGGAGATTCTATTAGAGGTGAAAAAAGTAGTAGAGGTTGTGGTAAGAACAATTTACAGGCAGGTGGTTTATCATCAAAGTGAAAAACAAGGGGTGTACAATGAAGGTGACAGGAAACAAAAACATTTTCAAAATGATAAACAAATTATTAAGTGCTATAGGTGTGGTAAACTCGGTCATACTTCCATGAGTTATCACACTCAGGAAAATATTAGTGACAAGAGAGAGCAATTTAGTAAAAAGAAAGAGCAACAACCTCATGACAAAGGAAAATCACCTGAGTCCACCCATTATATTTTTGCACATTGTAATTTCAATATGAATGATGTCTTTAGCACTACTTTATCTGATTGGTGAGATACTTGGACATTGGGTACTAGAGGGACTTTTCATATAGACTTTAGAAGAGATTTTTTTGAAACTTTTAATGATAATATTGATGTAGTAGTTTATTTTGCTGATAAATCACAAGTAAAGCCTTCAAGAATTGGATTTGTTCGATTGAAAATATCAAGACTTGTTGATAATATTTTACAAGATGTTCTTTATGTTCGTTATTTCAAAGAAACTCGATGTCTCTCATAGATATAAGGTAGCAAGGAAATTCGATACATATATTTGCTGCTATTGTTGAAATCCATAGAGCATTCGATAATATTATTTTTTTGAATGGTGTTGAAGAAAACAAACTCTCCAAACTCAAAGGAACTTCATGTTCTACATCCAATTTTTCTCTTTTGACTCAACAAAGTGATAGTATGTCTTCCAGTTTGTTGTGACATGCTCGATTTTTTTCATATTAATTATGAGACAACAAGGAATTAAAGGGCTTCCTACTATTCCAAGAAAAATTACTCCATGTGATGCTTGTATTTTAGGAAAGCACAATAAGCAAATATTTCATAAATCTACTCCTAGAGCTTCGAGGAGGTTGTAGGTCTTAACCCTGTACCAAAATTAAAATTATTAAAAACAGAAAATAAACAATGGCAAGAGCATAAAACATAAAACAAATATACACATATAGTTTCCCCTAGATCCCAAAACCAGGACCACCAGATTGATTTTTCATTATATTCCTTTTAATGTTACAATATATATATATATAAATTTATATATATTTATATATTATTTATATATATATCTTATAATATATTATATTATATATATATACATGCCGAAGCATCCATAAACCCCAATCCATTTAACCTTGGATTCGGACATAATCATAGTTCCCTTGACCAAATCTACAAAATACCATGGGCAAAATCCCATCATGGTAAAAACCATGTGCAAAATCCATGCACAAAATCATAGGTACGTCCGCCCACCTAATATAGGGAATAAATGTCTTTTCCGGGGCACTGCCCTAAATGCCATAGAGGGGGCCTACTGCCTCCCTCAAATCTCCTATAAGGGGGATTCCCCCCTCGTTGCACCCAATGCAATGAAGGGATGGATGGCTTCCCCCCTCTAACGCCATGGCTTCGCATGTGGGGTTAGTCATGGAAGGAATATAACACACACCGAACATAATTTAGGTCCCATAAATTCTTGTTTATGCGGGCCTATGCATGTTCCATTTTTCAATGGTAATAAATATATGTTAAATTTTATTGATGACTACTCGAGGATGTGTTGGGTTTATGAGAAATCACAAGTTTTTCAAACTTAAAAAAAAAATAAAAATAAAAAAAAAATAAAAAAATTATTTATTAAAAATGAAACTAAGCTTAACATTGACACTCTATGATGTGCTAACATTGGTGAATACACATCTCATGGTTTTAAAAGGTATTTGCGAGACATTGGCATCAAACATCAAACTAAAATTCCTTATAATCCACAACAAAAGGGTGTTGTAGAATGTATCAATAGAACATTGCTAAATATGGTGAGATGAACGACATTTTTTAAGAATGTTAAGTTGATGTTTTGGAGAGCAACAATACTTTGTGCAGTCTATATTCCCAAACATTTTCCTTCTTCTATCATCAATAATGAGTATCCTTATGAAATGTGGTATAATCATCTTCTTGCTATTTGACCTTTTAATGTTTTTGGTTCTCTATGCTATGCATTGATTACTAAACACCAACACAACAAATTGGGTTCCTGAAGTCGCAAATATATATTTTCAGGCTATTCTGCTACTTCCAAATCTTACAGGTTATATGATGAGGATAACAAGATTTTTTTTTTTTTTCATGAGATATAATTTTTCTTGAATATGCTAAAGATGCTTCCATTCTCGATAGAAAACTCAGACACTAGAATAAATTCACTCATATGAATTTTTATTGTGAAATAGATAATGATTTTCCACATCCTAAAGAGGGGATTCCCATTCTAGATTATTTTGTGGATTTTCCATATTTTGATAATGATAACGTTTCTATTGAAGGAAACTTGGATGATAGTAATGTTCTGCACGATCAGAAATTTCTCTTGAAAACCTTGTTCTAGAGAATGTTTTTCAAGATGCACAACCACCACAACAATCACTGTGAAGAACAACCAGAATCAGGACATTTCCAAGAAAATATGAAGATATTGATACATGGATTATTTCTAAAAGGAATAAAGGAAATGATGGAAATGTTACATGAAGTTTAGGTAGTAGTTCTCATGATTGTGAATTTAATTATTCCATTGTTAGTGAGCCTACCTCATTTGAAGAAGCTATTAGTTGTGATGAATGGATAGATGTAATGTAGAGAGAGTATGATGCCCTCATAAAGAATGGCACTTGGAGGCTAGTGGAGCATCCTATTGGCATCAAACCAATTAGTTGTAAATGAGTTTATAAAATTAAATATAAGGAAGATGGTTTACTTGACAAGTACAACCCAAGACTTGTAGCAAAGGGGTATGCACAAAAAGATGTTGATTATACAGAAACATTTGCTCCTATTGCTAGATGGGGAATTATTAGAACTTTTGTTTCTCTTGCAACTCAAAAGGGATGGAAAATACATCACATGGATGTAAAAACAACCATTTTGAATGGAGATCTAAAGGAGGATGTCTATATGTTTCAGCTAGATGGTTTTCCATTGAAGGAAAAGAAATGAAGGTATATAATTTGCTGAAAATTTTGTATGGTTTGAAAAAAACATCCCATGCATGTTACGAAAAGATAACTAAACATGTTGTCAAATTGACTTATAAGCTTTTGGACCTAAATGAAGCAACTCTTTTTGTCAAGAAATTCGAAAGATGTGTTGTATATCTAGATATATATGTTGATGATTTGATGATCATAGGGAACAATGATGATCATATAACATCCATTAAAAGGGAGCTACAAAATATTTTTGATATGATAGATTTGGGTTTGATTCATTGCTATTTAGGAATTGAAGTTGATAAAAAAACCCAAGTAGATTTTTATTTCTCAGAAAAAATATATTCGACAATGTTTTAATAAGTTTGGAATGCAAGATTGTAATTTCTTTTCTACTCAAAGGGAGATGAACCTAAATCTCACTTCAAATGAAGGAATTTCACTTGAATATTCAACAAAGTACAACCAACTTGTTGGAAGTTTAAATTTTCTGACTACTACTCGTCCTGACATAGCTTTTGTTGTAGGAATATTTTCTAGGTTTATGCATTAGCTTTGTAAAGCTCATTAGATCATCGTAAAATGAGTGCTCAAATATTTTAAAGACACTCAGTCATATGTCATCAAATATTCCAAAGATTCGGATTTCCATCTCATTAGTTATTCAGATTCTAATTTTGATGGAGATAAGGAGCATGGTGTCTCTATTTTTGGTTATTTGATGAATCTTGATTCACCAAATACCATTTGGAGCTCGCAGAATCAATATGTTCATGTTGATTCTACCACCGAAGTTAAATATGTTGTAATAGCTCAAACTGCAAAAGAAATAATTTGTCTTTGCAAAATACCTGAATATTTGCAAGAGAAACAAAAGTCTTCAACTCCTTTATTAATTGACAACTCTAATGTAATTTAATTGGTCAAGAATCTTAAGTTTTATGATCGAGGTAAACATATCAACTATTTTGGGGTAAATTTTCAACATTTTTTAATAATGATATTAAATATAAAATATCATGACTTAAAAAAACCTTAAAATTACAATGATTTTTAGGCATGACATTAAAGATCAAATATCACATCTCTAAAAAACCTTAAAATTACATTGATTTTTAGGCATGATATAAATATAAAGTATCACATCTCTGAAAAGCCTTAAAATTCCAATAATTTTCAGCCATGGCGTTAAAGAAAAAATACTTGTAACTTATTTAAGCCATAACATCAAAAATAAAATATCATGACTTAGAAAAAACTTGAAATTTTGACAAATATTCAACCATACAATTAAAACCAAATATCATGACTACAAGAAACTTATGTTTTCAACATATTTCAACAATGGCATTATGAAAAAATTTGATGACTAATTTTTTTTTAAATGAACACGTGAAGGAAAGAGTCACTATAACAAGAGTAATTTCTTTTTTAAATGCTAAAATTATAACAATTTTAATATCTTACCCTAAGACAACTTGACACAATGCAACAAAAATTTAAAAATCAACCACCAAATTCACATGTAGTGTAGACGAATTTGACCTAATGTAATGAAAACTTAAAGAACAACCATGAACTTGACACATTGTGGGGCAGACTCAATCTATTATAACGAAAACTTTAGAACCAACTATCAAATTAACACGTAATGGGATCAAGTTGCTAGCCGAGGATCAATACAGAACTTCCAAAAAATAATAATAATAAAAAAATAAAAATGAAAAATATAAAAGAAAACAAAAAATGAAACATTGTAGAAAATAAAAACTAAACCGAAAAAAAAGTTAAAAAAATAATAACAAGTAATGAAACTATATATTAAAACATAATAAAATTAAAAAACGAGAAAAAATATAAAAAAGACAAAAAAAATTAATATATATGACAAAAATTCCTTAAATAAAATTAATTATTAAATTGAAAATAGTGGCACCCGAGCTTTAGGTGAGGCCAGACTGATGGCCAAGCCCCATCCAAGGCTTGTTGGGTTGTGGCCTTAGGTGGGGTGGAGTTTCCTTACCTAGGCGTGTGGCCCCGCAGTCCACACGCTCTAGGCGAGGCATGGCCGATTCATGGAATAAACCTTGCCTACCCAAAGCCTGAGGGCCCTCAAATTTTATTTATTTATTTTCAAATTTTTTATTATTTTTAAATTGTTTTTCAATATGTATTTTTTATTTTTTTATTTCAATCTAATTTTTTCTGTTTTATTATTTTAATGTTAATTTATATTTTAATGATTGTTTTTTCTATTATTTATTTTATTTTTATTTATTTATGTTTTTTATTTTATTTTTAATGATTTTTTTTAAATTGTATGTTTATTTAAAACAATTTAACATTTGTTTTTGGAAAAAAAATTAAACTTCAAAAGGTCAACATCTTGGATATAAACTTTGCTATTATTCTAACCTTTTCTATTCAAATTTTCATAAAAAAATTATTTATGATTGTTATTTTTTACGAAAAGGTTCTGAAATATGTATTTTTTTTAATTATATCTATATGCAAATGCGTATTTTTGTTTAGTGTTTAAATAATTTTTTAGAGAGAAATTATTTTATGCCTATTGAAGTATTAATTAATGATATATAAATATATTAAAACTTCTAACCTCATTATATTAATGTGATTATTTTTTTAAACTTTACAAAAAATATGAAAGCTTTCATTATAAAAAAACATTGCATTGAAAAACAAAAAACATATGTTTGGAAAAGCTTTAAAAAGTAAACATCTTAGGAGAAAACAAGAAGATGAATAAAATAACTTGAAAAATAGTTAAATAAACATCATTTAAAAAAAATGTGCATACTTATGACATAACAAAATTTGAAGTTTAAAAAATATGCCTTAAAAAAATATGTTGTTCTTTTCAAAATCCACATGAAAACAACTAACATTTTAAAAAAATTATCCACACTTAATACATTCGAAAATTTAAAGTGTAAAAAATAAGCCATCTAAAAAAATTGGTTGATACTGCATCAATACTTTTCAAAATCAACATGAAAATCACTGACATTTATAAGAAAAAAAGTTCATACTTGATACATAAGAAAATTTAAAGTATCAAAAATATGCTTAAAATAGGTTGTATTCTAAATCAACACTTTTAAAAATGGGACTATTTTTTGATACCTCAAAATATTGGGTACTCAGTGCAGTTCCCATTTGATAGTTTACAATGTTCTTTTCTGCTCAATTCATATACATATGTTGTTATGTATTAACTAATCAATACCGTGAATGATATGTTTCATTGGAGTCTATTACGGTAAGACATGGAGTTAAGCATGACTCCGGTGGTAAAAGAAAATCTTGTGTGTGTGGTAGTAAAACACAGGGAAGTGGAACACAGAACAAAGTTATTGGTCATGGGTCTTTCCAAGGAGGAGAAGGGAGACAAATTGTCCAATTCCTCATAGATTAGGGTTCTTTCGCGTCCAACAAATAGGTAATGCATGTATTGGTATTAAACTAACAATGTAATAATAATATCTCTTATAAAAAACTGTAGCTATACTCGTTGTTGGGATTCACATATTAATGATGATACATAAATTTTGTAGAATCCATACTCCTTTTTTGTCGTCTTCCCTTCTTTGGCAGACCGACGCTCAATAGTTTTGCGAATTTGTTAATAATTTCATTGTGGGACTCAGTATTACTATGAAAATAATGGATGTGCTTCATTGATTATAGTTATATTCTTTTTTATTGCAAGAGATTTTACTTTTATAGGATATGAGAAATCTAATTATTTGGAATTTTCAATTGAGATGTGGAGATTCAATCAAATATGATGAACACAGAAAACCTACTCCAATATTTGTTAATTTTCTTTTAGTAGAAGATCTATCTTAATTTCACATTATTCTATAAAGAAAGTAAGACAATAAAATCAGGTGCAAATCTATAATGGCTAACAAATTTAGATTATAAATAAATTTGTGGTATTCGTTATTTTTTTGGGTAGTCAATTTATTATTTTTTTCATCTTAATTTACTAACACTATATTTTCTTTTATAAATGACACATCATTTCATACATATAGTTAACTTGAATGAAATATACCTTCAAATTTTGGCAATAGTGGGTAGAGTACTTTTCTTGTGTTTTGTCATCCACAATTGCACATTATGAACACTATTCTCTATAGATCCAGCAGCTCATGGGTCACCATCATTCGTGACTTCATGGGGTTCATATTTCATCACAGAATCTACCGAAAATTGATTTTGTTTGAAGATAGAAATAGTGGTGGCATGTGTTCATATTTGACAACCAACAAGAGTATCCTGGAGCTCACAGGATCAAAACCAAATCAAATAACTATTGGAAGCTGATGTGCCTATGTCTATTGTATATTTCAGGAATGTTTCAAAATCGTACTAGAAACATGTGACCATGATAGATTCTAAACTATTCCCAATATAACAAATGAGAGCTAGGAAGTGGCTACTCGAAGGATTGAATGGGTATCATTTTCCATTTATTGGATGCATACTTGCTAATATAACAACATATTTTCTAGTTCCAATGGATTATTGCAAAGTCTTGAAGAGAACATACTACTTTAGTAATAAATTTGTACAAAATGATATATTTGGCTACTTGATCTTTTTTTCAAAATAATATATATAATTCGTGTTGCTTTATGAAGTACAACATCACACTACTACATGTTGGGGTGTTTTAATATATTTAAGATGAAATTTTAATTTCATTTTAAAATTATAGGGTAACTTTTTAATTGTCTTAATTTAGAAAAAATGAAAAATGTGATCTGGTAAGCTCAAGTACGTAATCGCCTCAAGTATGTATTTGTCTTAAATTAATATAGAAGAAAAAAAAGGCAAAAGAAAAAAATTCATATGGCATAATTATCTCAAGTATGTAATTGTCTTAATTTAAGAAAAAAACAAAAAATAAGACAAAAGGAAAAAAATCATTTGATGGGCTCAAGTATATAATTGTCTTAATTTAAGATAGAAGAAAAAATCTCCCTTTCATTTGTAGTTTTTAGTGATTTAGTTTGAGGGATGGAGATTTAGATTTTCATAGGGAAACAATAACTAGTAACATCAGAAGAATCTTTTGTTGTTTTTTGAAAAAAATGATGACCATGCCTCCGAAGCTTGATCCTTCCTAAGTGGTTGAAGTGTACGTGAGGGTCACAAGCGGTGAAATGCTTGTTGCTTCATCTCTGGCCCCTAAGATCATTATTCTAGATCTATCGCCCATTAAGATAAGATAAGACATTGTAAATGAAACAAAAAACCACTAGAAGGGTTTAAGGGTCATGGTATACCTCACCATTCAAACTAGGTAGGCCAAGGCCATTATGTTGTTAACTATGGTTTCTCTCGTCATAAAAGCCCTAAAGGATCCCGAGAGAGATAGGAAGAAAATGAATAACATAAAACACAATGGAAATATCTCCCTCAATGATGTTATCGAGATTTCTATGGTAGTGAGGCATAGGTCCATGCGTAAGGAATTGTCCAGCACATTGAAGGTGATTTTGGGCATATGCTTCTTTGTTGGTTGCATGGTGGATGGAAAGGATGTTAATGATGTCTAGGATGAGATTAACGAAGGAGAGGTCAAGATCCCTAAAGAATGAAGGAAGAATTCACATTTTGTAATTAAAATGAAAGCCTTTCATTATTTTTATTTTTGGTTATTTTTTCATTTGTACAAGGTTTTTAAGGTTCAAGGAATTTGAAAATTGGAATAATGTAGCCTATGAATTTGGTTTCAAGACCTCGTGTAGATAAAATATAGTCCGAGTAATCTAATTATTAACTTGATTTCTTTTTAATCTTTATTATTTTATGCAAGGGTTTCTAGCCTAACAAGAGTTTTCACAGGCAAAGAGAAACCCCAATTCTTGGATCATAATTATTTCCAAGAACACATGGCTTACTCAAATAAGGTAATAAGATATATTTTATTTAATACACTTCTATATTTTTGAGTTCTATAATCCTCAAGTTACCTCGTTATAGTTTGATATTTTTTTTTCTACGTTAAGACTAAACTAAGTACCCACGGGGATTTGAACCGGTGACCTATCGTAAGGAGTGTCTTAACAGTGCACCCATTCATCGTCAATCCGAAGCCCCATGGGCCGTTATGGTTTGATATTATGTAACATGATTGTTGTAATATAGAATCAGGGTATTCAAACCCCTCTACCTACCTGTTGTGATTTTATTTTATTTTATTTATTTATTTATTTATTTTGGAAACAAAAACAAATATCCTATTTTGTTACATAGGTTATTCTTTTGTCGTGGAATGAATTTCACACAGGAAGGGGTTTTTCTTGGTTCACTTTTTTTATTTTTGTTTTGTAGAGATGAGGGTATTTCTTGTATCACATTCTCTTCTATACTATTATCTTCTTCCTTCCTCCACTCCTCATGATGTTTCTACTCCTTCCATAGAAAGTGCCTCTTCTTTTTCTACAATAGAGAATGAACCCCAACCCCATGAGGATCCAGAAAGTGGTGATCCCTCTCTGAGAACTTCAACAGTGCCTGAAATTACGAAGAAGGTTAAATATGATATAGAAATTGGTGCACAAAATGACAACATCAATATCAATGCCCTCATCCAAGATATATCTCATATTTTAAAGATAATTAAGGTAAGTTGGATCTCTACTTCTCATGTCTAACTGAATATGTTGATTGTATTAGAGATTGTTGTTAATATGTCCTTACATGACATATTGAATATATTTAATTTTACTTTTATACAAAGTTATCAGATAAAAAATAGTCGAATGACCACTAATGGCCAATAAGTTCTTTCTTATCGATAATAAAGGAGTTCTTGTCTGAAGCGACCAATGAAAATTTGATCTGGTGTGTATTAAAAACCAATGAGTTTCTTATAGTCAACTAAACCTAAAATATCAGTATGAATAACAAGAAATCTAGATTCCTACAAACTATGTGTATAATTAGTATTAGGTATTAATTTTTGTTCTATGATTTTGGGAGTAAATATATTGATATTGGAATAAAATTAATATTTTATCTAATATTTTTCCTTCTTATGATTTTTAAAAAGACATTATTTCATATCAACATTCTAGTAAAGCAATGAAAGTGGTTAAGAATCTTCTAATAGGTTTAGGGTAGACACACTACACTATTGTAGGTCTTCTTGTTTTGGATAATATATTGGAGAGATTTGAAAAGGTATCAGCAAACCAAGATGATTTTTTTTCACTTTCAAAAGGATGAAAGTCTAAATAAAGGGATGGAAAGCCAAATAAAAAAATAGTAGAAATGATCATGGAAGGAGACCTCATGTGTTGTAGTCAATAAACTCTTTAGAGTATTATTGGTGAGTATGTAGATTGAATTTTCAAAATGGTTTCTATATGTTCGTATCCATGGAGGACCCTTTTTCATTTTTTATGTTATGAACCTGATCGATACACTTGTAAAAATAAAATGAATTTTTGAATAGAATTTTACCTTTCTAAACATCTGTGAATGAGGAAGAGATGGATAAATTTCCATAAAAGTTACAAAAAATGTATAGGCATATGGACAGTTAAATGTTTATATGTATTTTGGATGCTAATAAGTATGCAATTGTGTGTCCACTAGCTAATGAACAAGAGTGCTCATACCTTGTGTACGTAGTTAAATTGTGATAATCTTGGTACTTTTTTGGTTGAAATATTTAAATATTATTATTGTGTTAAGGTTTTTGGTATGATTTATGTTTCATTTGGAATTGAAGAACAAGTGGAAGAAGTCATTGGATTTCTTTAGTGGGAAATCCAAAAAAGTGCAATAGTAGTTATGGTTCATAACTTTGGGGGAATGGGAAAAACCACCCTCGCTTATGCAGTATTTGCACAAATTTACCTAGAACGATATAACTATTCAATGGTTAGATTAATAGAAGATATAAACTCAAATCCATATATAAAAGATTTGCACAAATGTATATTAAAAGTTTTGAGGTTGGGAAGAAAAGAAGAATATCATAGGTATGTAGGTTTTAACCCTATATCGAAATTACTTGCATACGAATTCTAAAAATAGAAAATAAACAATGGCAAGAGCATAAAACATAAAACAGATATACATAGATATTTCCCCTGGATCCCAAAATTGGGACTACTAGATTAATTTTTTTATATTCCTTTACATGTTACAATACATATATTTATATATATATATATATATATATTATATATATACATGTCAAAGAATCCATAAGCCCTAATCCATTAACCATGGAATAAAACATATCCATAGTTACCTTGACAGGATCTACAAAATACCATTGACAGAAAACCATCATGCCCAAAAACATGTGCGAAAACCACACACAAAACCATAGGTAGGTTTCCCCACCTAATATTGGGTTCAAAAAATATTTCCCCAGGGCACTCTCCTGGACCCCATAGAGGGGTCTACTGCACCCCTCAAACCCCCCAATAGGGGAGGATTTCATCCCCTGTTGTAGTTGGTGCAATGAAGGGAATGCTTGTCGCCACCCCTCTAACCCCCCAACTTCACTAATGGGGCTAGTCGTGGAAAGAATATAACACACACCGAACATTCTCCCACTTGTTGTTCTCTTTCCATAAGAGAGATTAGTCATTGGTACAACCCTACAATGCCCATTGTTTTTCTACACCAAGAGAACTTCTCAGTTCTCATAGACTTTGTCAATGTGTCTACAGTATTCTTCAAAGTGTACAATGTTACCAGCAACACCTTTTTGACCTAAACCATATCCCTTACAAAGTGATACTAAACATCAATGTGCTTTACCTTTGAATGATAATGAGGGTTCTTTGCCAAGAAAATTTTACTTTCACTGTCACAGACTATCCTTATATCTCATTGTACTAACCCCATACTTGAACACCATCTATGCAACAAAACTACTACCTTTCTTGAATGAGTGGTTGCCATGTATTATGCCTATGTAGTTGAAAGTGCCACTACGGATTATCTCTTACGCATCCAACTAATTGTGCCTGCAAATAGGTTAAACAGATACCCACTTATATATCTTCTCTAATCCAAATCTCCAACCCAGTCGACATCAGCAAAGCCACTGATGTCAAAAACTCTTTCCAATCCTAGTCTTCCTTGGTAGCACATACCATAATCACTAGTGCCATGCAAATACCTAAAAACCCGCTTCACTGTCGTCCAATGCTCCTTCCCTGGTTTTGACATAAATCCGCACAATACTCCCACTGCATGTGCAATGTCTAGTCTGGTACAGACCATTTTGTACATCAAGCTACCAATTTCACTTGCATATGGAACACGAGACATGTCCTCTTCCTCTTCTTGTGTCTTGGGACACTGCTCAGTAGGTAACTTTACACTTACAAGAATAGGAACCTTCACTTGTTTACTATCCTGCATATTAAACCTTTGCAATATTATCTCAACATACTTCCTTTGGTTTAACCAGAGCTTCCCCTTTTCTTGATCTCGTTTAATTTCCATGCCCAAAATATAGTTTGCAACACAAAGATATTTCATGTCGAATTTGGAGGACAACTGGGTCTTCAATTCATTGAAAATTTCTTTGTTATTTCCAATCAACAACATATCATACACATACAAGACCAAATAAATAACATGGTCACCAATTAACTTAAAATACACACAATGATCTTCTTTGCTTATGGTGAATCCAAGTCCCCGTATATATGTATCAAATTTCTGATACCACATCCTTCGTGACTGTTTTAGCCCATAGACTTTTTTAACCTTCACTCCAAAGCCTTCAGGTTGTTTCATGGCGATCTCTTCTTCTAGATCCCTGTGAATAAATTTTGTCTTCACATCCATCTTTTTTACCTCAAAACCAAAAGAAACAACAATAGATAAAAGTAATCTAATAGATGTTACCTTGGCAAGAGGAGAAAAAATATCACCAAAATCAATTCCCGACACCTAGGAATAACCTTTTGCTACCAACCAAGATTTGTATTTCTCCATGTTTCCTTCTACATTTATCTTCTTCTTAAACACCCATTTGCCTCCAATGGGTTTCCTTCTAGCTAGTAACTCAAGCAGATCCTAAGCCTCATTTTTGTGCAAAGGTGCCATTTCATCAAACATGGCCACTTTCTAGAGTTTTCCATCCTCTGAATCTACTACCTCCCTGACAGTTTTGGGATCATCATCGGTAATAGATAAAGAAAAATTTGAACAAAAAGAAGTTGGACTATAACTTTCTAGCTACCTTCTTTCTTGAACTAATATTCTCACAGCTGGAGTTTGCGGCTCTTCATCTTCTGATTCCTCTTCTCTTGTAGAGTATGATTCCTCCTCCTTTAGCTCAAACTCTATCATCTTAGGTTCCTTTGGTAGGAGTTCATGGTTAATAACACATTTCACCTCTATAAACACCACATATTACTTTTACAACACCTTCCTTGTTTTTGGGTTCCAAATCTTATATCCTTTTAAACCATCCTCATATCCAGTCAATATGCACCTTTCAAATTTACTATCCAACTTGGATATTTTCTCCTTTGGAAGATGTACATATGCATCACATCCAAATACCGTTATATGTGAAAGAGAGGGTTTCTTACCAGTCCATACCTCTTGTGGAGTCTTATCCTCCAACAGTGATGAAGGTGATCTATTAACTTGGTAACATGCAATCTCCACCGCCTCTTCCTGAAATTCCTATCCTAACTCGACACCACTGAACATGCTTCTTGACTTTTCCATCAATGTCTTGTTCATTCTTTCTGCAACTCCATTTTGTTGAGGTGTGTTTGGACTAGTCTTCTTCCATGCTATATAATACTTCTTATAGAACTATTAAAATTCCTTCTTGCAAAACCCTCCACCGTTATCTGTCCTCATCAACATTATCTTCTTCTTTGTCTGGTTTTCCACCAAAACCTTAAATTCTTTAAAAACCTATCAAAGACTTTAGATTTCTTCTCGAGGAAATATATCGATGTATTCCTCGAGAAGTCATTTATAAATGATACATAGTACACAGACATACCCAGTGATGGAACTGACACAGGTCCAAATGCATCATTATGGACAACCTTTAATATCTATTTCACCCTCTTATCATTAGAGGGGTAACTCACCCGATTCTGCTTCCCATACACACAATTTTCATAGAAATCAAATCCATACAGAAATTAGACATACATTTTACCGTACCATTACCATGAAGTATTCGAAGTCCCTTCTCTCCAATATGTGTAAGCCTTTGATGCTATTGCATGGTATTTTCTCAAGAGACCACTAGATTTTCTGCTCCACTTTCAGGAACCACATCATTTTTTCACCCACCAATAACAGTGCTACCTTGAAGCTTGTATATAGTTCTAATCCAAACTCCCTGCATCAATACTAGTGCTCCCCAAACCATCTTGTAGGTATCTTTCTCGAACATTGTTTTTACACCTGCATCAACCAACTTTCTTATAGAAATCATATTTATAGACAATGAAGGAATATGCACTACACCTGGAAGTTTTCTAGTCCTTCCACCTTGCAACTTCAACTTGAATTTTCTGCGATCGATAATTCTAAACTTCATGTCATCCCCTAAGAATACATCACCACCATCATATTTATCATACTCATAGAACCAATCCTTGTGGGGAGTGAAATGAAAGGATGCACCAAAGTCAATCAATCATGCCTCATGATCCACATGTGTACTTGAAGAAGAAGAAGCCAAGTATACATCCTCGCCTTCATCTAAGGTGGTTTTCACCTTTTTATAAGGAGCATCATTAGATCCCTTTCCTTTCTCAGAAGATTTAGATCTATGGTCTTTTTTGAGGTTCCCTTCCTTTCCACATTTCCAACACACCTTTACAGGTTTTACTAGAGATTTAGATCTCCCTCTACATTTATATCTCCCAGTCGAGAATCTATTTTTGTTTCTATTCTAGGATTGTCCTCGTACAAACAAGGTGTCACCATTATTTCCCTCTATATTTTTCTGTCTCATCTCCTCTGACAACAAGGATGAGACTATTTAATAAAACTGTAAGGCAGTCACATTGCTACCTATTGTAACAACCAAACTATCCCACAAATATCGTAGAGAAAACAAATAACTGATGCACTTATCTTGATTTAAAATTTTTATATAACCAGATAACAACTAGATTACCACAGTACTAAAGGCATTCAGATGTTGTGTCACCGCGTCTCCATCCTTCATCCTCAAGTTAAACAACTTTTTTCCATAGGAACAATTTATTCACGACAGACTTAGATTGCTACAATGTCCCTAACTTGTCCCACAAAGCCTTCGTCGATGCTTCCAATGATACATTCAACAATACTGAATCTAAGATACACAACCGTATTTTTCTCTTTGCCTTCTAATCCAACTTCACCCAGCCTTCAGATGATATTGTCGTTGGTTTAGTACTCAGATCTACCACGATCCACTAATATTTATCCACTAGTAGATCCCCCATCTTGAGTTTCCACAACTCAAAACTTTGACCATTAAATTTCTCGATCTCTATCTTTCTATTGCTCACCATCTTCTTTCACCATAGGAATTGATCCCACAGATCTCTCACTAAACAGGTTCTACTAGAGGCCCGTGAAAAACCCCTAGCAGTAAAGGAATCCTCTTAAGGCCAAAACAACTCTTATACAAAATGTAGGTTTTAACCCTGTAAAACAATTACCTGCATATGAATTCTAAAAACAAGAAATAAACAATGGAGAGAGCATAAAACATAAAATAGATATACACAAATATTTTCCCCTCGATCCCCAAACTGGGACTACCATATTGATCTTTCATTATATTCCTTTCAATGTTACAATACATATATATACATGCCAAAGCATCCATAAACCTCAATCCATTAACCCTAGATTAGAGCATAACCGTAGTTCCCTTGAACAAATCTACATAATACCATGGAAAGAAAACCATCATGCCCAAAACCATGTGCAAAATACACGCACAAATCCATATCTAGGTCCACCCACTTAAAATAGGGCCCAAAATTATTTTCCCTGAGCCACTTCCTCGGACCTTGTAGAGGGGGGCTACCTCTTCCCTAAAAGCCCCCGATAGGGAGGCTACTGCCCACCCTTGTGACCCCCCATCCATAGTCTTGGTGATATTTTTTTGTAGATGGAAAACTATTTCTTTCAAAAATGGCCTTCATCTTGACACAACTCAAAAACAAAAAGAAATAAAGAAAAGCAATAAAAAAAAACAATTACCTCATTGAATATTTTTGTAAATTTGAACTAATGCCTTCGAGAATTAGAGAAAGAAAAATCATAATGCTTAGATAGCTAATGTGTATATCATTGAGCTTCTAAATTTCTCAGAACACTTTGAGACTAAGGATATTGACCTCTACAATTTGGCCCAAAAGGTGTATAAGAGAATGTGATGAAGAGAGGCACATTAATTTTACAAGTTTATATGATGTTTTCTCTTCTTCTACCCATAATGTTACAATACACAGACATATCAAAAATCACATCCTAGGAAAACAAGAATGATGGGAGAAACGAGGAAGGCTAAGGACACTGATGTGACCTTAAATGTGGGAAATGTTCAAATAATTTTGATAGAGAAACTTTTAACACTATGTCACACTCCTTTATTGAAGCCACCAAAAATCATCTATGAATGGTCTGATACTATATATTTGAATTGAGGTTACCATCTACGACCATGTGGTTTTAGTTATTGAATAATTATTCAAGTAAATTACTATCCAAAGACTGTTACCTGATAGTGATTGGATCTTAAATTCATAATTTACGCTATCTCTTCATGGGAGATATATTTATATGTAAAATTAAATTAAATATAATTGTAGATGGAAAGTGGGAACATATTTGGTGTTCTAGTTAGATAGAAAAAGAAAACATGTTCCCGAGGGACACAAGAAATAAATTACTTGACAGAAATTAGTGAGATTTTTAGACATGGAAACTATTTATTACATGGAGTATTAGTGACTATAGAAATTATTACTTATTCTTTTTAAGTATTGATTTTTCTCTCTTTTTTATGGCATGAATGGGTATGATGCTGGAAGAGCAGTATCCAACAACAACTTCATTCTCTCTACCACCTTTTTTGCATGAAAGTTCTTTATCTCCTCCACTAAAATTTGGTTCCAATGGTTTAGACGAGAAGATCTATGAGGATGGTACCTAATCCTCATTCATTTTCAAGCCTCATGTAAAATATGGTTCTTATTCTAGCTTGTCCCCTATTAGAGGCCTGATAACCCTCTTCTTCCTCCATATTTAAGCACGTCTTTTTGTTGTTTTCTATTAAATGCACATACTAAAAAACATACAAGATAAGATGCATTTTTTTCACTCTTTGATATTTGATGGAAAAAATAACTAGATTTTTAAAGGGTTCATTTTTTTGTAATTTTACAAACAAGAGGACCATGACAACATCTTTGCATTGATGTTCAATCTACTCAATATTCTGTGCTATAGGTTTGGGCTTTTATTATCCTAATTCGTGATGTTATAACATTTGGTGTTTTATATTTGCAATGCTTTATTCTAAGGGTTTGGTATTTTTATTAAAGGAACACATCATGGAGAAACCCACATGATGTTTCTCCACATTATTGAGTGGAATCCCTAACAAACTTTTGTCTTAGACTAGCGTGCCTCACCTAAGGGGATTCAAAGAAGGCACTTGTTGTAATGAAACAAGCCAAATTCACAACAAGAATGAGTTGAGATAACCCCTTGTGGTAAGCTATGGATTTTTATCCTCTTGATGCTTTTAGTACCATTTCTACATGTGTTGACATGTCTTACATACAAAAAATATCATTTATACAAGGTTTCTTACTTGCTTTGACTTTATAAGTCTCGACTCTCCATGATCAAATCCTTTGGGCACCCTCTAGCATGGGAAGTTGATCAAAGTGAAATTAGAGGTATCACTTTTCTTAAGGAAAATATTGGTTAACTCTTTAATGCCCATGTTGAACAAGGATTATTTCTCACAATTATGGAGGATGAGGAATTATTCTACAATAAACTAGAAAGTTTGGAGTTTTTTTGTGCGATTTTGGGTCCAACATTTGATGGGTTAAAAAAGATTTCTATTGGAAAATACCATGTGAACAATTGAGTGGCTAGAGAACTTGTGCTAGGATTTGATAAAATGAAGGTAAAGTTTCAATTTTTTTGGCGTTATCCTTACTGTTTCAATCTTTCATCATGGTGCTTGGGAAATAGATATTGTAAAGTTCTAGAAAACAAAATTCAGGATATTCAACAAGAAAATGCCAGTAGAAGTTTGACTAAACTTACACCATAGGGTTATCAATCACACACACATTGTTGCTAATGTTCCCCCCAACTAACAAATTCTTATGACATTCTTAAAAAACTAATCCCCATTAGAGAAACATTGAGGTAAAAAATGGGCCCCAAAATGAAAATGTACAACCAAAACCAACTTTATGAGAACCAATAGGATCAAGATGATGGTGTCTAACATTGGGGATTATTCATCGTTTTCGGTGGAAAAAGGTAAAAAGATAAAATTATAAAAAAGTAGAAGGCTAATTTCTTAGCTCATATTTTCAACATATCTTTGCATTATTTTATTAAAATTTCAATTAGGAGTACTCATTGGATCAAAAAGTTAAAAAAGTTGAAAAAGTTGAAGATTTATTGAAAAATGTACAAGTTAGTTTATGTCTTATGGGGAATGGATCAATTTGCAAAAGCCATTAAACTTAGTGTTTTTTAGTTATTTTTTGTAGAAATAACTAGAGAAAAATAGACAATATGTAGGATCACACAGACAACAATTTGATGACAGAGTTCACCCCTTCTAGGCTACATATCCAAGTTCAGCTTCCAATGTTGGCCCTTTCTATAATATCCTCAAAATGTAAATTACATAATCATACAATGCTCAAATCACAAAAAAATGTTTCTATCGTGTCTTGGAAACCCAAAAACACCTATATAGCCTCTTATTGGGCTCAAAAAGACTTAAAAATGACCATGTTAGGCCTCTTTCTCCATTTCTCTCCTATATGTTCTGCAAAATGACGAAAATAGCTAACCAGACAATAAATGTACATTTTGTTGCCTCTTTAATTGTGCTAATAAGGCCTTAGTAATGATTTTCCAGCTTCACTTTTGGCAGTGTGGCATCAAGTGGCCAAGGGATGGGCTAGATGCCCACCCCTACGACTATGATTCTCGCGCAATTAGTCACATGGATTCATCATAGGATCTAGGGCTAGGGTAACCACACGCCCCCCCCCCCCCCCACTTCTGTCATGTCTATGGTCATGTGGCTTAAATGTGACTGGGGTAGGGCTAAGTGCCCACCCCCTGTACCCTCGTGCCAAGTCATGTGGACTGTCATGTGACTAGGGGTTGGGTTCATGTTCCCGTCCCCCTCCCCATCAGCTAAAACATTTGAATTTCAAATAAAATGTTCCCACATATATTCAATAAGTCCCATGTGTTGTTAAATGGTGGAGCATGGTAGTTGTAACCAATAGGTCATGGGTTCAACTATTATGGAGGCTTGTTGGTTGACCCATTAAAAGTTTAGCACACATCTGGATGACCACATGGCACCCTCCCATTGGGAAAAGTGCAACTTTCCTTATACAATCATACCACATGTCAACAGGTGAATGGCCTATACTTCACACTGTATCTACACATTCAACTACTAACATCAATTACATCACCTATACGGCCTACCACGCCAACCTTATAAGTTTACTTTTTAATTGCTTTCCAAAAACTTCATAATGCGATAAATTTTGCATACGTTGTCAGAATAAGGTGATTCGATCAACATTGTAATTAAAATGACGAGCTTTACAATTTCACACTCATTTTGAGTGGTTTTACACATTTTTATTTTTGAGCATATTTTTAATCCCCTATATCATTCCTCTCCACTAGAAGCTTTTGCACCATGAAAAGTATGTTTTTACTCAACAAGTAAGTGAGGGTACAACTCCCTCAGTATCCCTATCTCGATCCACCTTGCTTTACTTAGATTGGTACCTTTCAACCCCACTCGAAAATACTCCACATTGCCTCTGCATGAAGTCTTCATTCTCATGTCAAGAATTGTATCTTCTTGCAACTCTTCTAAATATTCAGGAGAAAAATATTCAATATATGGAATCTAAATGTTATCTTCATGATCATCAATCATTGATGTCTCATACCAATCTTCTCCAAAATTTTGAAAGGAGCATATTTGATTGGATTGAAACTTTTACCTTCGCCTTGAAGTCTTTCCTTGTTGATATACAACTAAACTTTATCTCCCACTTGGAAATCATCATCAACTCGATGCTTATCATGCCTTGCTTTGTACTTTGCTTTGCTTTTATCAATCTGCTCTTGTACTTTTTCATGCACTAGCTGAATTTGTTCAATCAAATTATTGGTTTTGTCCACATCACTATTTCCATCTACTGCAATATATTTACCAAAGATGAAATCCAAAGGAGACTTTGGAAAATAACCCAAAAATATTCAAATGGAGATACTTGCATAGATGAGTTCTTGGAACGATTGTAGGCATGTTGGATGTAATGCAAATACTTATCCCAAAGTTTAGGATTCTTACCACAATATCCATGAAGGAGATGCACTATTGTTATGTTTATCCCTTGTGTCTAGCCTTCTGTTTGTGTATGAAATGACATGCTCTTATTTAACCAAGTGTCCACGAGTTCCCATAAACTTGACCAAAAATTCCTGACAAATTGAGAATCTTGATTAGAAATAATAGAAGTGGGCAACCCAAAGTGAATCCATACATTTGGGAATAACATCTTTGCAATTTTTTCAGTTGTAAACTATTTTTTACATGGCATCAAGACACACATTTTGTTGAAATGATACACAACAATGTAAATATAATCATGACCTTTCTTTGAAATTTATAATCCTCCTACAAAATCCATATAAATACTTTCCCAAGGAAGAGAAGGAATATGAAGTGGAATGTGAAAACCCAATTTACTATTGCTAGGCCTGTTAGTAGCACACATGGAGCATCCTCTTACATACTGGGAAATAATTTTGATTCATGCATGGCCGATAACAATACCTTCGAATTTATGGCCTGTTTCCTACACCAAAGTGACCAACAACGAGAGAAGTGTGGGCTTGCCTTATAACATTAATTCATTCACCACGGGGAACACATAACTTGCTAAGATGATACAACAATTTATTATGAAAATGATAATCCACCTCTTTGACATGATTTCCTTGAATCAAAGTTGCATAATCATTTTTAAAATCGTCATCTTGAGCATACTATTCAATATAATTTTCATGCAATATTGGGTTATGCTTAAGAACAACAAGTGCATTAACAATAGGACTTGAAAACATATCAACAAGTTTGTTGCATATATCTTTCTTGTACCTTATTACCAAATGAAATTACTCTAGAAATCCCATTCACCTCAAATGTCATGCTTGTTATAGCTTGGTCTTCGATTGTAAATATTGCAAAGTGATGAGCTCCAGTATTGCAACAAGAATGTTACAACTCACAAGGATACAACTTAAATTATCAACTCAGCGTTCATACAAACTTAAGAGGTGTCGAAAATATATGTGCAACATTCAATGTGGCCTTCTTGATTTTGATATGATGAAATGGAGTGAATATCATGAATTGCAAAAATGAAAATGCTTGAAATGGAAACCTTAACCTATAAAAGATGAGGAAATAAAACCTATTCCAATTTCATAAAGTAAAGAACATGAGTCAACTCTAAATAATAACTAAATAAAATTTCAAGAATGTAAAAGAATGTACTAATTGCAGAGATTAAATATGCTAGGCTACTTGGAGATGCAAATCAAGATTCTACTTGCGAGATGTAAATCATTACTCTACTTGTAGAATGTGAAAATTTTCTTGAAAAAGGAAACTTGATCTAAAGCTTATGACTAGAAAATATAAGAACATAACTTTAAAAAATAGGTCTAATATACTTGCATTGAAGAGTTTTCCTTCTTTTCACTGAGTTCAAGGTAATTTATCTTTAGTAATAGAGTCCTTACACATTGCATAAGAGAAGAATATTTCTGATGAAAATGTGGAAACTTTTCTACCAATTTTAATTATTGTTCTATACTTCTAGTGATGGAAGGATGGATCTAAAGTGGCCCTTGGTCCTCCCCAACCATGGATTCAAAGTATGGAGGTCATTATCCAATCCCAAGATTAAAAAATCAAGCTCTTAAAGCAAATCTCAACAATATTAGATATTGTTACAGGATGCTACAAGATTGAATCCGTGAGAATTTTGAGGGTGGTAAAGGTTATCTAAATGTGGTGAAGGGTATTGGAAGGTAGGATAAGGTTGTGTGTTTTCCTTCCAAGTTCAGTACCCTTAACGGGTCCATCTTGCACAAGGAACAATGCACATGATGGCCTTCAAAAAACCAAATGTACTCTCGGTGAACAGTGTTTTGGAGGAATTGTTGAGGTAGAAATAAGGAAATTGTGGTAGAATAAGGAGTGTAAATTAAAATTATAACACTTCAAATCCACATTAGCACCTGCACACCACAAAAATATTATCATTTTTATACTTGAAAATACTAAACATCTATAGTGCCAACTAGTCCGTCCTCTCATTTATCTCACCAATGTCCAAGAAAATCAAATGAAAATTATAAGGGGTAATGTAAAGTCCCACCTTACCAAACATCAATAATATAGAGAAGTAAAGGTGACACTGAATACTATTACTCAATTTTTATTTATTTATTTATTTTTACTCCCAATATGACAAACTTAACTATCGTGTAATCATGTTCCTTCAGCTATTTCAATGTAAGAATATAACATAAGAAGTCGGGGATAACTTTCTCTTAATATCACAAAATATATTGACCAATTTTTTTTTCAAAATTCATCAATTAAAATTCCCAATCCCAATTATTAAGTTAATGCTTCAATCGTGAAAATTTTATAGTGAATGTTGCAGTAAGAGAAATTAATGTTACCAATTCAGAAGCATGTTATTCTTTAAAATGTGTCAAGTAAAACAATGGACCTGGATAAATTGGGCACAAGTAGTTGTTTTCTATAGTCATTAAAGCACAAGAATGCACCCACGAATACATGCAACTCATACGAAATTTATTATGCTCATTTGCACAAATTCCTACAGAATTAGTCATTGTAAAATTGTTTCCAACAACAACCATTTTTTTAAATGAAAGCTTTAGATAATAAAAGTAACAAGTCTTATTCTCTATTCACACTTCAACAACTTATTAAATTAATTTTCACATTCATACAAAAAATTGAAGACATAGGAAGCTACGTCCATTAGATAATCTATTCTTAAATTTTCTAGTGCATAAAAGCTACAATAAGCATGACATTTACTCTAACAATTTGTATGCACAAAAACTACATCTATTGAAGTTTTGACAAACACTTTGCAAGAATGCAATCTAAAAACTACAACCATTGAGGAATTTTGACAAACACTTTGCAAGCATGCAATCTACATCCATTGAGGCCTTGTAACAAACACTTTGCAAACAAGCAATCTACGGCCATTAAGGAATTTTGCCAAACACTTGGAAGCCAAAATCTTTTAAGGAAATTTGACATGAATATAAGATTCCCCCTCAAACCTGTTTAGATCATAAAAATTATATATTAATTATTAAAATGAAAATATTAAAATAATGACTAAATCAACTTATTCTTTCACCCAAAACTTGACAACAAACACAGAGTTGGTAACAACAATCTGGAAAATTACCCAGATTTACAATATGGGTTTTGAAAAGTGTTGTTTTGGAAACAAATTGATACAAGTCCCTTTCACATGGATACCCCTGAATTTGTCCTTAATCGGTACGAAACCATGCATAGATTCATTTTAAAAAACTAGCAAATATGTTGACTCCATGAATTTCATTTACATTTTTTGTCAAATAGATGGCATGCAAGATTGAATCTACAACTATGCAAAACAAAGAACAACCTATAGTTAAATTATAATTGCTATGTATTTTCTAAATTCCTTTCAGAATCATTTCATCCACTGTAAGTGAATTGAAGGGCTTTGAGATTCATGAAACATTATTTTCATTCAATCATCCCTACAAACCCATGGCAAGCATCTTGAACTATTGCAATACATAATGATTGAAACTTACCTCAATGATTCTCTTTAAAACTCTTGTCTTCAATCTTGTTTTTTCTTTTAACATTTTTATTTCAATGATTGATCTAGTGAATCCTCATGGTATATTTTATATATGCATCCATTTCCTGCTTTCTGAAATGCTACAATACCAATGTTAGTACAATAGAATACACTAATAATAATTCCATAACATCCTGGGATCTAAACATCCATTCATATAGACCACTCTTAGCCTTCATTTTAAAGTATACAATAGGATTCCAAATGACATAAGCTGAAACCAAATTTATATTCTTACAACAATTTAAATTTCTACATTTTATTTTATGCTAAATCTATACTATAATTTTCATATAATATAAATTATAATTGAAGAGATATTAAACTCCAATCACTCAGAATATGATCCATGTTTGATCCCTTAACCAAATCATTTGAACCATCGGGTTTTCCATCCAACTATATCCAGGGAGAACTTATCCCCCTGGAACCCTTGAGTTGTAAGACCTCACAAACGTTACCAAAATATAGCAGTAGAGAGATATTCAAGGCAATTTGAGGAAGATTAGTTTCACTTCCTCCCAACACCACTCATGGTTAGCTCCACTAGGTAGAGCTACTTAGTAATTTAGTTTAGGAATTTCAAAATCATTTCCAAAGAAGTTGGCTACTCTCCAAGTCTCTCACACTCGTAATATTTTTCAAATCTCTCCATCTCTTGGTATCACAATGCACCTCCCTCCCGCTAAAAGTGAGAATACATGAGACACATATATAGGAGGAGAAATAAATTATTGTCATAAAGGAGGAGTAATATGCATGCCTTGTATTCCATTTAGAGGAGTGTAACTCATGCCATTAAGGAGAGGTGTGCATGCCTTAGTTAAGGAGAGTTCAACTTATGCATTAAACAGAGTGTAAGAGGAATATTTTATGACATGTCTTTAATGAGTGTAAGAGGAATATGCCATTATTTGATGAGTGCATTAAATAGAGTGTAATGTATTATGAAAATAGATGGATCTACATATAGCCATGAGAGTCATCAAGGAGAGAGGTGTGAAGTGATTGAGGAGATGAAGGTGACTTGTAATTCTGTTTTAATAATAATATCATAGTCTCATAGAAGATAATGATAATATTAATAATATTGATGTTTAAGTTGAGATTGAACTATTAGGATTAATTAACGATAATTTAAGTGATTTTCCTTCAAATATACTTGACTGCCAATTTATGCAAGGTGATTTACTATTTTTGGAAAATCATGCTTGAGATGCTAGACATGACTTTCTGTTTTTAGAATGTCACTCTAGGATTGTTAGAAGAGAGGTTTTATTAAGGAAATTCATCGCTGAACTAACCATAAGTGGCATTTTTATTTATAATAATAGGGATTCCGCACCCCTATTGGATGCATCTTTGTGCCTTAGTATACTAAGGACTCTGTGCCTTGATCTACTCTAAAGATCCAATATTCCACACCTTGATCATTTTAAATATTAGGACTCTACGCCTTAAACATTTTATTATAGATACAAGACTCCACATCTTTATCTTTCATGGATTTAGGTCTCCACTCCCTAATCTCCATGGCTTCTCATCTATTATGCTTTGAAACTCCATGCTTCACCTTAAGTTACTGATTGTGAGCTCATACCCATCTAATGGTTCGTTGAGGCCTTGTCCCAAGACCTGCACACATCAAAATATCATAGATCAAAGGAATCAATGAATTTTATAATTAACTTATTTAGATTTTACCAAATATTGTGCATGAATTCTACAACCATTTTGGTTCTAGAGAAATGACTTCCGCAGCCATTTAAAATTTGAACATCCTTGTTTGAAAATAACCATGTACCATATCACATATTGCTCAATATAATATTAAGCATATAAAATCATCAAAAGCATGTATCATGAATTCCACAATCATTGTAATTTGAGTATCTTTATTTGCAAATAACTAGGTCCCCTGTCACATCCTACTCAATACAAGATTAAGCATATATAATCATAAAAATCATGTATCATGACTTCCAAAGTCATTATAATTTGAGCATCTTTGTTTGCAAATAAATAGGTCCCTTGTCACATCCTGCTCAATACAAGATTAAGCATATATAATAAAAAAATCATGTATCATTAATAAATCATAATTAACCATATGTTCCACATAACCATGATCATCCATGGATCTATGTGTCTCAATCCTGAATCACCATCCATGTCATATAGCCATGCCCAAGCTAGAATACGAAAAGAGAAAACTTCGATAATATGCTCTTAACCAAAACCAATTATTACACACACAACCATAGATATTATCCTAAGCACACAACAAATAGGTGGCCCAAACTAGGTCGATATCATATAATCGTGTACAGAAGTCTGTCATGCATAATATTATATCATTATATCAAAATCACCCTCTCTAAGTGTTATCAAAGCTATCTTACTAAGAAGGAACACTACATACTCCCCCTCTTGTGCTAAACTTGACCCGAAGTTTTTCCTACACTCATAAGATACTTAGTTATTTTCGATTCTCCTATCACTAAAGTATTAACCTTATATATATGTATTTGATATCTTTTTCTTCATGCCAAACCATAATTTAATGGTTTAATGTTTTCTAAATTGGAAGCAACTCCATGAAAATTGAAACATACCATTCGTAATCAAGTAGAAAATATATCCATGCCATATTATGCATGTTTCTATATAAAATGCCAAATATTTCTATATCAAATCCAACCATACAATTTATAGTACCATATCAAAATACTATTTTATGTAATTTATATGACATCTAATTAAGATATCTATAATAATTTTATATTCTACATGTTCTTATTTTTCATAGTCTACATGAATCCTACATGTTTCATATTCTTGGTTCTATAGTACGATGAGCTTTCCAAGCTATAAATAGCTCACACAATGGTTTTAAGAAAAAGAAATAATGGTCCATCCCATCTCACAATCAAATTTGCATACACGAAGAATTAAATCATCCACATACAATTGCCAATAAAACTATGCAACAAAACATGATGTCATATATAAATCCCACTCTTACATCTCACTTAATTTATGTCTTCTCAATCCAAGTTTCCCCTTTTCATTCCATAAGACATTCTTGCAATCAAAATATTTAGGACCTACCTATAGTTTTTATTAAATTCTCACTCTTAAGGAAAAATCATAATTTTAGGTTTAAGACACCAATTTTTTTAACTAACAAGCTAAGGTTCCATACAGTCCTCATTGACCCACTTTTGTATTATAGACCATTCTTTTAATTCCCATAATCGTCATTATTATTCACTTCTCTTACCTAAGAATCAATTATGAATGATTCAGATAGAATATATTCAATCCAAAAATAATTAAATATATCTTTTTGAAAGTGGCTTGGAATCAAGAACAACTTTCGTAATTATACAAATACAATATCTATATTATTGAAACTATCTTGATAACTATAAGTCAACTTGTTTTCCCTCTGTAAAATAACTTGTGATTTATATTCAATAATGAATCAATCCACTTGGTTTCACATCTTATTCCTTACTATTAATACATACAAACAAACAAAACAAGTTATGAAAACCATACATTTCTCAAATTATGAAGAATCTTGTTGATTTTAATTAAGATTTAGACTATCATAAAGACATTTTTAGCCTAAGGATATTTTTTTTACTACCTCTCAAAAGATTATAGCCTTTTGCAGGATTACTAACTACTCATACAACTATACATTGAAGAAAAAAAGTCCTAGAGCCTTCAATATCTTCCATTCCACATATAATACAATCATCTTAGGCTTCTAAATCATGCAAGAATTACAATTCATCAAAATGTGATCTCACTCTCCTTTAATTTCTCCCTCAAAGAATATATATCTTATTGTAAAACAAGAAATCAACTAAGCTTTTCATTAATCACATACTTTTATATTTAAGTTCAAATAAAACAAAGTTCTCACCACATAAAAGGTTTATCTTCTAAACATGTTATTCTCTTAACAATTTACAAGTTAATCAAATTCCGAGAAGGTAGTTCATCAAGTTCATAAACAAAATGAATTCTGACTTGATCACCTAACTAGTTGTAATGTTCCTAAATAGGAATTTAAGTGATAAACCAATTAAACAAATAGTGAAACAATGGAAAATTAAAAACATTTAGGAAACACCCATGCAACAATGTAATACTGAAACTTTTGAGCCATATGTTATGAAATATGAGAGCATGAGTACAATATATAATTGGAGTAGTGCACCTGGGATTGTATCAAGCACAAACTGGACCAAACCCAGTCGGTAGAATAGTTGGAAAGATGGTTGTTCAGCTGTTGCTCTACTATGCTCTGCACTGTCCTAGTAAACTTGTCATCTGCTGACTTCGACCTGCTAGAAAGTGCCCAAAAACAACCCAAAAAATTCTTCCCTTTTAGCCTTAGAATCCTTGGACAAAACCCAGAAAAATGCAGAAGCAAATTTCTATGATATTCGGCTTGGATTTTCAGCCCCTTGGGGCTACTCTCCAACTACATCTCTTGACTTTTGGTTTGCTAGAAAGGGCCCAAAAACTACCCAGGAAATTCAGCCATTTTAGTCTTAGACTTCATGGGAAAAACCCAGAAAGACCCAGAAGGGAATTTCTTTCATTTTGACTTTGGATTTTCAGCCTTTTGGGCACTTCTCTCCAACTACATCTGCTGAATTGTTTTCCATCAACGTCCTGTTCATTCTCTTTGCAACTCCATTTTTCTGAGGTGTGTATGGAGTAGTATTATTTCGTGCTATACCATATTTCTTATAGAACTATTCAAATTCCTTCTTCCAAAACCCTCCACCGTTATCTATCCTCATCACCATTATCTTCTTCTTTGTCTGGTTTTCCACCACAACTTAAATTATTTAAAAACCTATAAAAGAATTCATATTTCTTCTTGAGGAAATATATCCATGTATACCATGAGAATTCATTTAGAAATGATACATAGTACATAGACATATCTAGTGATGGAACCGACACAGGTCTAAATGCATCACTTTGCACAAGTTCTAATATATATTTCACCCTCTTAGCACTAGAGGGGTAACTCACCCGATTCTGCTTCCCATATACAAAATTTTCATATAAATCAAAATCCATAGATTAATTAGACATACCTTCTACCATACCATTACCATGAAGTATTCTAAGTCCCTTCTCTCCAATATGTCTAAGCCTTTGATGCCATTGCATGGTATTTCCTCAAGGGACCCCTAGATTTTCTGCTCCACTTTTAGGAACCACGTAACTGTTCCACCAATCAATAACAGTGCTGCACTAAAGCTTGTATAGAGTTCCAATCCAAACTCCCCACCTCAATACTAGTTTTCCCCAAATATTCTTGTAGGTATCTTTCTCTAACATTGTTTTTAAACTTGTATAATCCAACTTGCTTACAGAAATCTTATTTATAGCCAATGAAGGAATATGCACAACTCCTGGAATTGTTCTAATTCTTCCACCTTGCAACTTCAACTTGAATTTTCCGTGACCGAAAATTCTAAACTTCATGTCATCCCCTAAGAATACATCACCACCATCATATTTATCATACTCGTAGAAACACTCCGTATGGGGAGTGAAGTGAAAGGATGCACTTGAATCAATCAGTCATGCCTCATGATCTACATGTGTACTTGAAGAAGAAGAAGCCAAGTATACATCCCCACCTTCATCTCAGGTGGTTTTCACCTTTGCAGAAGGAGCATTATCAGATCCCTTTCCTTTCTCCGGAGATTTAGATCTATAGTACTTTTTGAGGTTCCCTTCCTTTCCACATTTCTAGGACACCTTTACAGGTTTTCCTGGACATTTAGATCTCCCTCTACATTTATATCTCCCACTCTAGGATTTATTTTTGTTTTTGTTTTGGGACCATCCTCGTACAAACAAGGCATCACCATTCTCACCCTCTGTATTTTTCTGTCTCATCTCCTCTAACAACAAGGATGACACTATTTCATCAAACTACAAGGCAGTCACATTGCTACCTATTGCAACAACCAAACTATCCCACAAATATCATAGAGAAAACAAACAACTGATGCACTTATGTTGATTTGAAATACTTATATAACCAAATAATAACTAGCTTGCCACAATATTAAAGGCATTCAAATGTTTTGTCATCGAGTCTCCATCCTTCATCCTCAGGTTATATAATTTTTTCCGTAGGACCAATTTATTCACGAGAGAGTTAGATTACGACAAAGTCCCTAACTTTTCCCACAAAACCTTCGTTGACACTTCCCCTAATACATTCAAAAATAATAAATTTGAGATACACAACGGTATTTTGCTCTTTGCCTTCCAATCCAACCTCACCTAGCCTTTAGATGATATTGTTGTTGGTTTAGTACCCAGATCTACCATGATCCACTAATATTTTTCCACTAGCAATCCTCCATCTTGACTTTCCATAGCTCAAAACTCTGCCATTAAATTTCTCGATCTCTATCTTTCTACTGCTTGCCATGTTCTTTCACCATAGGAATGGATCCAACAGATCTCCCACTAAACAGGTTCTACCATAAGCCTAGGAAAAACCCCTAGAAGCAAAGGCATCATCTTAAAGCCAAAACAACTCTTATACCAAATGTAGGTTTTAACCCCATACAAAAATTACCTGCATACGAATTCTAAAAATAGAAAATAAATAATGGAGAGAGCATAAAACATAAAATAGATATACACAAAGATTCTCCCCTCGATCCCCAAACTGGGACCACTATATTGATCTTTCATTATTCCTTTCAATGTTACAATACATATATATACATGCCAAAGCATCCATAAGCCACAATCAATTAACCCTAGATTAGAGCATAACTGTAGTTCCCTTGAGGGAATCTGCAAAATACCATGGGCAAAAAACCATGCAAAAATCCATATCTAGGTCTGCCCACTTAAAATAGGGTCCAAAATTATTTTTCCTGAGCCACTTCCTTGGACCTCGTAGAGGGGGGCTACTACACCCTTTTGACCCCTCTGCTATGCCCAATGCAACGAAGGGTGCGCTATCCACCCCTTCTTTAACCCCCTAGCTTCACTACTGGGGCTAGTCGTGAAAGAATATAACACATACCCAACAAGGTAAATGCTAGATTGTGTTCATACATTTGAAGATAGGCAATAACAAATTGGTTGTATCTTAGAGAAAGAAGTAGATTTAATTTATATTGGAATTGTTTTGGGACAATATCACATGACTATGGTTTTCACTATGCTTAGTACAACTTTCCATTCACCCCTTTTATGTATATGTAATAAAAGAAATTTGGTTTAAACGAGGGGTTGATTTAGGAATTTTAGGTTTGACAAAGGCATCCATAGTCTTGGTGATATTTTTTTGTAGATGGAAAACTATTTCTTTCAAAAATGGCCTTCATATAGACCCAACTGAAGAAGAAAAAGAAAGAAAGAAAATCAATAAATAAAAACAATTACCTCATTTAATATTTTTGTAAATTTAAACTAATGTCTTTGAGAATTAGATGGAGACAAGTCATAATTATTAGATAGCTAACGTGTATATTGTTGAGCTTCTGAATTTCCAAGAACACTTTGAGACTAAGGATATTGACCTCTACAATTTTTCCCAAATGGGGTATAAGAGGTCGCGATGAAGAGGGGCACACTATTTGTACAAGTTTATATGATGGTTTCTCTTCTTCTACCCATAATGTTACAATCCACAGACATAGCAAAAATCACATGGAAGGAAAACAAGAATGATGGGAGAAATGAGGAAGGATAAGGACACTGATGAGACCTTAGATGTGAGAAATGTTCAAATAATTTTGATAGAGAAATATTTAAAACTATTTCACACTTCTGCATTGAAGCCACTAAAAATCATCTATGAATGGTCTGACCTTATATATTTGAATTGAGGTTACCATATATGACCATGTAGTTTTAGTTATTAAATAGTTTTTTAAGTAAATTACTATCCAAAGATTGTTACCTGATAGTGATGGGATCTTAAGTTCATAATTTATGCTATCTCTTCATGGGAGATATATTTATATGTAAAATTAAATTAAATGTAATTGTAGATGGAAATTGGCAACATATTTGATGTTCTAGTTAGAGAGAAAAAAAATATCATGTTTTCGAGGGACACAAGAAAGAAATTACTTGACAGAAATTAGTGAGTTTTTTAGACATATAAATTGTTTATTACATGGAGTATTAGTGACTATAGAAATTATTACTTATTCTTTTGAAGTATTTATTTTTCTCTCTTTTTTTATGACATTAATGGATATGATGCAGGAAGATCAGTCTCCAACAAAACTTCGTTCTCTCTACCACCTTTTTTGCATGAAAGTTCTTTATCTCCTCCACTAAATTTTGATTCCAATGGTTTAGAGGAGAAGATCTATGAGGATGGTACATAATCCTCATTCATTTTCAAGCCTCATGTGAAATATGGCTCTTATTCTTGCTTGTCACCTCTTAGAGGCCTGATAACCCTCTTCTTCCTCCATATTTAAGCATGTTTTTTTGTTGTTTTCTATTAAATGCACATATTGAAAAATCGTATAAGATAAGATGCATTGTTTTCACTCTTTGATCTTTGATGGGAAATAATAGCTAGATTTTTAAAGGTTTTTTTTTTTTTTTTTTTTTTTTTTTTTTTTTTTTTTTTTTTTTTTTTTTATTTTAGAAACAAGAGCACCATGCCAACATCTTTGCAGTGATGTTCAATCTACTCAATGTTTTGTGCTATAGGTTTTGGCTTTTTATCATCCTAATTCATTATGTTATAAGATTTGGTGTTTTATATTTCCAATGTTTTATCCTAAGAGTTTGGTCTTCTTATTAGAAGGAACACATCATGGAGAAACCCACATGATGTTTCTCCACATTATTTAATGGAATCCCTAACAAAATTTTGTCTTAGACTAGTTTGCCTCACCTAAGGGGATTCAAAGAAGGCACTTGTTGTAATGAAACTAGCCAAATTGACAATAAGAATGGTTTGAGATAACCCCTTGTGGTAGGTTATGGATTTTTATCCTCTTGATTATTTTAGTACCATTTCTAGATGTGTTGACTTGTCTTACGTAAAAAAATATCAATTAAACAAGGTTTCTTACTTGTTTTGACTTTATAAGTCTCAATTCTCCATGATCAAATCCTTTGGCTACCCTCTAGCATGGGAAGTTGACCAATGTGAAATTAGAGGTATCACTTTTCTTAAGGAAAATATTGTTTAACTTGTTAATGGCCACATTGAACAAGGATTATTTCTCACAATTATGGAGGATGAGGAATTATTCTACAATACACTACAAAGTTTGGGGTTTTTTGTGAGATTTTGGGTCCAACATTTGATGGGTTAAAAAATCTTTCTATTGGAAAATACCATGTGAACAATTGAGTGGTTATAGAACTTGTGCTAGGCTTTGATAAAACAAAGATAAAGTTTCAATTTTTTTGGCGTTATCCTTACTGTTTCAAGCTTTCATCATGGTGCTTGGGAAATAGATATTGTAAAGTGATAGAAAACAAAATTCAGGAATTCAGCAAGAAAATTCCACAAGAAGTTTGACTGACTTACACCATAGTGTTATCAATCACACACACATTGTTGCTAATGTTCCCCCCCACTAAAAAATTCTTATGACATTCGTAAAAAAAAATACTCCCCATTAGAGAAAAATTGAGGTAAAAAATGGGCCTCAAAATGAAAATTTACAACCAAAATCACATTTATGAGAACCAATAGGATCAAGATGATGGTGTCAAACATTGGGGACAATTCATCATTTTTGGTGTAAAAAGGTAAAAGGATAAAATTATAAAAACTAGAAGACTAATTTCTTAGCTCATATTTTCAACATATCTCCCCATTATTTTATTAAAATTTCAATTAGGAGTATTCATTGGATCAAAAAAATTAAAAAAAGTGAAAAAATTGAAGGTTTGTTGAAAAACTTTACAAGCTAGTTTATGTCTTATGGGCAATGGATCAATTTGCAAAAGCACATAAAATTAGTGTTTTTTAGTTATATTTTGCAGAAATAACTATAGAAAAATAGAAAATATGTGGGATTACACAAACAACAATTTGATGACAGAGTTCACCCCTCCTAGGCTACAGATCTAGGTCTAGCTTCTAATGTTGGGCCTTTCTATAATATTCTCAAAATGTAAATTACATAAACATACAATTCTCAATCACAAAAAAAATGTTGCCATCATGTCTAGGAAACCCAAAAACAACTATATAGGCTCTTATTGGGCTCAAAAAGACTTAAAAATTACCAAGCTAGGCCTCTTTCTCCATTTCACTCCTATATGTTCTACAAAATGACCAAAATAGCTAACCAGAAAATAAAGCTACATTTTATTTCCTCTTTAGTTGTGCTAATAAGGCCTTAGCAATGATTTTCCAGCTTCGCTCTCGGATGTGTAGTGTCATGTGGCCAAGGGATGGGCCACACACTCACCCCTACGACAATGATGCCCTCGCAATTAATCACATGGATTCATCATAGGATCTAGTGCCAAGGCTAAAACACGGCCCCTCCGCTTCTATCACGTCTATAGTCATGTGGCTTAAATGTGACTAGGGTAGGTCTAAGATCCCACCCCCTCTGCCTTCGTGCCGGGTCATGTGGACTGTCATGTGACTAGGGGTTGGGGCCATGTGCCCTTCCCCCTCCCCATCCGCTAAAACATTTGAATTTCAAATAAAATGTGCCCACATATATTCAATAAGTCCCATGTGTTGTTAAATGGTGGAGCATGGTAGTTGTAACCAACAGGTCATGGGTTGAAATATTATAGAGGCTTGTTGGTTGACCCATTAAAATTTTAGCATGCATCTGGATGACCACATGGAATCCTCCCATTGGGAAACATGGCGCCTCATAATTGGCCTAAATAAAAATATAACAACCAATCACAAACTGCCAACTTGCCTTATACGATCATGGCATATGTCAACATGTGATTTTCCTATACTTCACATTGTATCTACACATTCAACTACTGACATCAGTTCCAAGTAACCGATACGGTCTACCGCGTTAAGCTTGTAAGTTTACTTTTTAATTTTTTTCCATAAAATTTATAATGCAATAAATTTTTTCATATGGTGTCATATTAAGGTGATTCGATCAAAATTGGAATTAAAATGACGAGATTTATAATTTTGCACTCGTTTCGAGTGGTTTTACACATTTTTATTTTGAGCATATTTTTAATCCCCTATATCATTCCTCTCCACTAGAAGCTTATGCACCACCAAAAGTATGTTTTTACTCAACAAGTGAGGGTACAACTCCCTCACATTCCCTATCTTGATCTACCTTGCTTTACTTAGATTGGTACATTTCAACCCCACCCTCAAAGATACTCCACATTGCCTCTGCATAAAGACTTGATTCTCATGTCAATAATTGTATCTTCTTGCAACTCTTCTAAATATTCAAGAGAAAAATCTTCAATATATGGAATCTAAACATTATCTTCATGATCATCAATAATTGATGTCTCATACCAATTTTCTCCAAAATTTTGAAAGGAGCATATTTGATTGGATTGAAATTTTACCTTCACCTTGAACTCTTTTGTTGCTGATATACAATTAAACATTATCTTCGACTTGGAAATCATCATCAAATCGATGTTTATCATGCCTTGCTTTGTACTTTTCTTTGATTTTATCAATCTTCTCTTGTACTCTTTAATGCACTAGCTGAATTTGTTCAATCAAATTCTTGACTTTGTCCACATCACTATTTCCATCTACTGCAATATGTTTACCAAGGATGAAATCCAAAGGAGAATTTGGCAAATAACCCAAAAAAATTCAAATGGAGATACTTGCATAGATGAGTTCTTGGCACAATATCCACAATATCCACGAAGGAGATGCACAATTGTTATGTTTATCCCTTGTGTCTGGCCATTGGTTTGTGTATGAAATGACATGCTCTTACTTAACTGAATGTCCACGAGTTCCCATAAACTTGACCAAAAATTCCTGAAAAATAGAGAATCTTGATTAGAAATAATAGAAGTGGGCAACCCAAAGTGAATCCATACATTTGGGAATAACAACTTTGTAGTTTGTTCAATTGTAAACTATTTCTTACATGGCATCAACACACACATTTTGTTGAAATGATACACAACAATGTAAAGATAATCATGAAATTTCTTTGACATTTGTAATCCTCCTACAAAATCATTATAAATACTTTCCCAAGGAAGAGAAGTAATAGGAAGTGGAATGTGCAAACCCAATTTAATATTGCTAGGCTTTCTAGTAGCACACATGGAACATCCTCTTACGTATCGGGAAACAATTTTAATTCATGCAAAGCCAATAACAATAGCTCTGAATTTGTGCGACTGTTTTTCCTACACCAAAGTGACCAAGAATAAGAGAAGTTTGGGCTTCCCTTTAACATTGACTCATTCACCACGGGGAACACATAACTTGCTAAGATGATACAACAATTTGTTATTGAAAATGATAATCCAACTCTTCAACTTGATTTCCTTGAATCAAAGTTACATAAACATTTTTAAAATCGTCATCTTGAGCATATTGTTCAATATAAATTTCATGCAATATTGAGTTCTTCTTAAGAACGACAAGCACATTAACAATAGGACTTGAAAACATATCAACAAGTTTGTTGTATATATATTTCTTGTACCTTATTACCAAATGAAATTACTGTAGAAATCCCATTCACCTCAAATGTCATGCGTGTTATAGCTTGGTCTTCGATTGTAAATATTGCAAAGTGATGAGCTCCAGTATTGCAACAAGAAAGTTGCAACTTCCAAGGATACAACTTAAATTATCAACTCTGTGTTGATACAAACTTAAGAGGTGTCAAAAATATATGTGCAACATTCAATATGCCCTTCTTGATTTTGAGATGATGCAATGGAGTGAATATCATGAATTGCAAAAATGAAAATGCTTGAAATGGAAACCTTAACCTATAAAAGATGAGGAAATCAAACATATTCCAATTGCATAAAGTAAATAGCATGAGCCAAATCTAAAGAATAACTAACTGAAATTTCAAGAAGGTAAAAGAATGTACTAATTGCAGAGATGAGATATGCTATCCTACTTGGAGATGCAAATCAATATTCTACTTGCGAGATGTAAATCATTATTCTACTTGTAGAATGTGAAAAAATTATTGAAAAAGGAAACTTGATCTAAAGCTTATGACTAGAAAATATAAGAGAATAACTTTAATAAACAGGTAGAATATACTTACATTGAAGAGTTTCCCTTCTTTTCATTGAGTTCAAGATAATTTATCTTTACTAATAGAGTCCTTACACATTGCATAAGAGAAGAATTGTGATGAAAATGTGGAAATTTGTCTACCAATTTTAATTATTGTTCTATCTTCTAGTGATGGAAGGATGGACCTAAAGTAGCCGTTGGTCCTCCCCAACCATGGATTCAAAGTTTAGAGGTCATTATCCAGTCCCAAGATTCAAAAATCAAGCTCTTAAAGTAAATCTCAATAATTTCAGATATTGTTACAAGATGCTACAGGATTGCCCTGTTTTTCTATAGGATTGCATCCGTGAGTATTTTGAGGGTGGGAAAGGTGATTGAAATGTGGTGAAGGGTATTGGAAGGTAGGAACAATGCACACAATGGCCTTAAAAAACATAAATGTACTCTCGGTGAACAGTCTTTTGGAGGATTTGCTAAGGTAGAAATAAGGAAATTGTGGTAGAATAAGGAGTGTAAATGAAATTATAACACTTCAGATCCACATTAGCACCTGCACACCACTGAAAGATTATCATTTTTATACATGAAAATACTAAACACCTAGTGTGCCAGCTAGTCTGTCCTCTCATTTATCTCACCAATGGCCAAGAAAATCCAATGAAAATTATAAGGGGTAATGTAAGGTCCCACCTTACCAACCATCAATAATATAGAGAATTAAAGGTCACATTGAATACTATTACTCAATTTTTATTTACTTTTATTTTTGTTTTACTCATAATATGACTAACTTAACTATCATGCAATCATGTTCCTTCAGCAATTGCAATGTAAGAATATAACATAAGAAGTCGGGGATAACATTCTCTTAATATCACAAAATATATTGACCCAATTTTTTTTTTTCCAAATTCATCAATTATAATTCCCAATCCCAATTATTAAGCTAATGCTTCAATTGTGAGAATTGTATAATGAATGTTGCAGTAAGAGAAATTAATGTTACCAGTTCAAAACCATATTATTCTCTAAAATGTGTCAAGTAAAACAATGGACCTGGATAAATTGGGCACAAGTAGTTGTTTTATACAATCATTGACGCACAAGAATGCACCCATGAATACATGCAACTCATACGAAATTTATTATGCTCATTTGCACAAATTCCTACAGAATTAGTCATTATAAAATTGTTTCCAACAACAACCATTTTTTTAAATGAAAGCTTTAGATAATAAAAGTAACAAGTCTTATTCTCTATTCACACTTCAACAATTTATTAAAATCATTTTCAAATTCATAAAAAAATTGAATACATAGGAAGCTACATCCATTAAATAATCTATTCATAAATTTTCTAGTGCATAAAAGCTACAGTAAGTAGGACATTTACTCTAACAATTTGTATGCACAAAAACTACATCCATTGAAGTTTTGACAAACAATTTGGAAGAATGCAATCTAAAAACTACAACCATTGAGTAATTTTGGCAAACACTTTGCAAGTATGCAATCTACAGCCGTTGAGGCCTTTTAACAAACACTTTGCAAACATGCAATCTACGGACATTAAGGCATTTTGTCAAACACTTGGAAGCCACAATGTCTTAAGGAAATTTGACATGAATATAAGAGTCTCCCTCAACCTATTTAGATCATAAAATTTAAATATTAATTACTAAATCAACTTATTCTTTCACCCAAAACATGACAACAAGTGCACACAGTTGGCAACAACAATTTGGGAAATTTCCCAGATTTACGATATGGGTTTTGAAAAGTGTTGTTTTGGAATGAAATTGGGGGTTACAGGTCCCTTTCGCATGGATACCCCCTGAAGTTGTCCTAAATCGGTACGAAATCATGCATAGATTCATCTTTAAAAAGGAGCAAATATGTTGACTCCGGGGATCTCATTTACTTTTTTTGTCAAATAGATGGCATGCAAGATTGAATCTACAACTGTGCAAAAAAAATAACAACCTATAATTAAATTATAATGACTATGTATTTTTTCAATTCCTTTCAAAATTATTTCATCCACTGTAAGTGAATTGAAGGGCTTTTTGATTCATCAAACATTATTTTCATTCAATCATTCCTACAAACCCATGGCAAGCATCTTGAACTATTGCAATACATAATGATTGAAACTTACCTCAATGATTCTCTTTAAAACTCTTGCCTTCAATGTTTTTTTATTTTAACATTTTTATTTCAATGGCTGATCTAGTGAATCCTCATGGTATATTTTAGATATGCATCCATTTCCAACTTTCTCAAATGCTACAATACTAATGTTAGCACAATAGAATTCACTAATAATAATTCCATAACATCCTGAGATCTATCATCCATTCATATAGACCACTCTTAGTCTTAATTTTCAAGTATCCAATAAGATTCCAAATAACATAAGTTGAAACCAAAATTAGATTCTTACAACAATTTAAATTTCTACATTCTATTTTATGCTAAATCTATACTATAATTTTAGGACAATATAAATTATACCTGAAGAGATATTAAACTCCAATCACTCAGAATATGATCCATATTTTATCCCTTAACCAAATCATTTGAACCATTGGGTTTTCCACCTAGCCATATCCAGGGACAACTTCTACCACTGGAACCCCTGAGTTGTAAGAGCTCACAAGCATTATCAAAATAGAGTAGTAGAGAGATATCTGAGGCAATTTGAGGAAGATAAGTTTCACTTCCTCCCAACACCACAAATGGTTAGCTCCACCAAGTAGAGCTACTTAGTAATTTAGTTTAGGAATTTCAAAATGATTTCTAAAGCAATTGGCTACTCTCCAAGTCTCTTACTCTCATAATATTTTTCAAATCTCTCCAACTCTTGGTATCACAATGCACCTCCCTCTCGCTCAAAGTGAGAATACATGAGACACATATATAGGAGGAGAAACAAATTATTGTCATAAGGAGGAGTAATATGCATGTGTTGTATTCCATTTAGAGGAGTGTAACTCATACCATCAAGGAGAGGTGTGCATGCCTTAGTTAAGGAGAGTTTAACTTATGCATTAAAGAGAGTGTAAGAGGAATCCTTTATGACATGTCTTTAATGAGTGAAGAGGAATATGCCATTCTTTGGTGAGTGCATAAAATAGAGTGTAATGTATTATTAAAAGAGAGGGATCTACATAGAGACATGAGAGTCATCAATGAGAGAGGTGTGATGTGATTGAGGAGATGAAGGTGACATGTAATTCAATTTTAATGATAATATCATAGTCTCATAAACGATAGTAATAATGTTAATAATATTGAGGATTAAGCCGGGATTGAACTATTAGGATTGATTAATGATAAGTTAAGTGATTTTCCTTCAACTATACTTGATTTCCAATTTATGCATGGTGATTTACTATTTTTGGAAAATCATGCTTGAGATGCTAGACATGACTTTCTATTTTTATAAATTCAGTCTAGGATTGTTAGAAAATAGTTTTTATTAAGGAAATTCATCCTTGAGCTCCCCATGAGTGGTATTTTTCTTCAGAACAATAGGGAATCTGCATCCCTATTGCATGCATCTTTGTGCCTTAGTATATTGAGGACTGCGCACCTTGATCTACTCTAAAGATCCAATATTCCCCACCTTGATCTTTTTAAATATTCAGGGCTCCATGCCTTAAACAGTTTATTATAGATACAAGAATCCATATCTTTATCTTTCATGGATTTAGGACTCCATGCCCTAATTTCCATGTCTTCTCATCTATTATGCTTTGAAACTCCATGCTTCACCTTAAGGTACTGATTGTGAGCTCATACCCATCTGATGGTTCATTGGTAAGGCCTTGTTCCAAGACTTGCACACATAAAAATATCATAGATCAAAGGAATCAATGAATTTTATAATTAACTTATTCACATTTTACCAAATATTGTGCATGAAACCATTTTTGTTCTAGAGAAATGACTTCCTTAGCCATTTAAAATTTGAACATCCTTGTTTGAAAATAACCATGTTCCATATCACATATTGGTCAATACAATATTGAGAATATAAAATCATAAAAATCATGTATCATGACTTCCACAGTCATTATAATTTGAGCATCTTTATTTGAAAATAACTAGGTCCCCTGTCACATCCTGCTCAATACAAGATTAAGCATGTATAATCATAGAATTCATGTATCATTACTTCCATAGTCATTATAATTTGAGCATCTTTGTTTGCAAATAACTAGGTTCCCTGTCACATCCTACTCAATACAATATTAAGCATATATAATCAAAAAATCATGTATCATTCATAAATCATAATTAACCATATGTTCCACATAACCATGATCATCAATGGATCTATGTGTCTCAATCCTAAATCACCATCCATGTCATATAGCCATCTCTAAGCTAGGATATGAAAAGAGAAAACTTCAATAATATCCTCTTAACCAAAATCAATTCTTATACACACAACCATAGATATTATCCTAAGCAGATAAGAAATAGGTGACCCAAACTAGGTCTATAACATATAAGCGTGTACATATGTTTGTCATGCTTAATATTATATCATTATATCAAAATCACCCTTTGTAAGTGTCATCAAAGCTATCTCAGCAATAAGGGACACTACATACTCCCCCTCTTGGGGAAAACTTGACCCAAAGTTTTTCCTATAGTCATAAGATACTTAGTTATTTTTTATTCCCTATGTATATGTATTTGATATCTTTTTTTTCATGCCAAGCCATAGTTTAATGTTTTCTAAATTGGAAGCAATTGCATCAAAACCGAAACATACCATTCTTAATCAAGTAGAAAATATATCCATGCCATATTACACATGTTTCTATATAAAATGGCAAATATTTCTATAGAAAAACCAAGCATACAATTTATAGTACCATATCAAAATACTATTTTATGTAATTTATATGACATCTAATTAAGATATCTATAATAATTTTATATTCTACATGTTCTTATTTTTCATAGTCTACATGAATCCTACATGTGTCATATTCTTGATTCTATAGTACGGTCAGCTTTCCAAGCTATAAATAGCTCACACATTGGTTTGTAAAAAAAACAATAATGGTCCATCCCATATCACAATCAAGTGTGCATACAAGAAGCATAAAATCATCCACATATAATTGCCAATGAAAGTATGCAACAAAACATGATGTCATATATAAATCCCACTCTTACATCTCACTTAATTTATGTCTTCACAATCCAAGTTTCCCCTTTTCATTCCATAAGACATTCTTGCAATCAAATATTTAGGACCTACCTAGAGTTTTTATTAAATGCTTCCTCTTTAGGAAAAATCACAATTTTAGGTTTAAGACACCATTTTTTTTTAAACTAACAAGCTAAGGTTCCACACAGTCCACATTGACCCACTTTTGTATTATAGACCATTCCTTTAATTCCCATAATCATCATTATTAGCCACTTCTCTTACCTGAGAATCAATTATTAATGCTTCAGATAGAATATATTCAATCCAAAAATAATTAAATATATCTTTTCAAAAGTGGCTTGTAATCAAGAACAACTTTTGTAATTATACAAATACAATATCTATATTATTGAATCTATCTTGATAAATATAAGTCAACTTGTTTTCCGACTATAAAAACACTTGTGATTTCTATTCAATAATGAATCAATAAATTTGGTTTCACGTGTTATTCCTTACTATTAATGCATACACAAAAAAAAACAAGTTATGTAAACCATACATTTCTCAAATTATGAAGAATCTTGTTGATTTTAATTAATATTTAGACTATCATAAAGACATTTCTAGCCTAAGGATATTTTTTTTACTACCTCTCAAAAGATTATAACCTCTTGTAGGATTACTAACTACTCATACAACTATACATTCAAGAAAAAAATTCCTAAATCCTTCAATATATTCCATTCCACATATAATATAGTCATCTTGGGCTTCTAAATCGTGCAAGAATTACAATTCATCAAAATGTGATCTCACTCTACTTTAATTTCTCCCTCAACAAAATATCTCTTATTGTAAAACAAGAAATCAACTAAGGTTTTCATTAATCACATACCTTTATCTTTAAGTTCACATAAAACAAAGTTCTCACCACATAAAAAATTTATCTTCTAAACATGTTATTCTCTTAACAATTTACAAGTTAATCAAATTCCAAGAAAGTAGTTCATAAAGTTCATAAACAATATGAATTTTGACTCGAACATCTACCTAGCTGTAATTTTCATAAACAAGAATTTATGTCATAAACCAATTAAACAAACAATGCAACAATGGAAAATTAAAAACATTTAGCAAACACCCATGAAACACAGTAATACTGGAACTTATGAGCCATATATTATGAAATATGAGAGCATGATTACAATATATAAATGGAGTAGTGCACTTGGACTTGTCTAAAGCACAAACTGGACCAAACCCAGGTGGTAGAATAGCTGGAAAGATGGTTGTTCAATTGTTTCTCTACTATACTCTGTGCTATCCTAGTAAACTGCTAATTTGCTAACTTCAACTTGCTAGAAAGTGCCCAAAAATTAACCAAAACTTTCTTCCCTTTTACCTTTATAATCCTTGGACAAAACCCAGAAAAAAGAAGAAGCAAATTTCTTTGATATTCACTTTGGATTTTCGGCCCCTTGGGGATACTTTCTGGCTACATCTCCTAACTTTTGGCCCGCTAGAAATGGCCCAAAAACTACCTAGGAAATTTTGCCATTTTAGCCTTAAACTCCTTGGTCAAAACCTAGAAAAACCCAGAAGGGAATTTTTTGATTTTGACTTTGGATTTTTATCCTTTTGTGCACTACTCCCCAACTACATCTATTGACTTTCAGCCTGTTGGAAAGTGCCCAAAGACTACAAAGAAAAATTCTTCCCTTTTAGCCTCACAATCCTTGGACAAAATCTATAAAAACCCAGAAGGGAATTTCTCTGATTTTGACTTTGGACTTCCGGCCTTTTGGGAGCTACTCTCCAATTACATCTGCTAACATTCGCCCTACTAGAAAGTGAACAAAAATACCCAGAATGTTTTTCCCTTCTAGTCTTAGACTGCTTAGACAAAACCTAGAAAAACCCAAAAGGGAATATATCTGACTTTGACTTTGGATTTTCAGCCTCTTGGGTTGCTAAATCAACCTTTGCATATTTATGGGTGCCTAGAAAACACGCAGTCCCTTCCTTTGTGTGGATGGATGAAATTTGAATCTCTACTAGAAATTATTACAATCTCTATGGAACAACCTTGCTAGGGTGGGCACGAATGGTCCCTCAAAGTAGAGGCTGAATCTTCCCTGCAGAAGACTCGTGGCTAAACTATCGGTAGACTCGCTAAGAAATAAAGCATATAAGAGTGAGTTTGTTTGTCAAATATTCAGAATGAATACAAAATGAGAGCTGATCTCTCTTTATAACTCCTTCATCCCCCTTAGCCTCATGTGGGCCCCTCCATCCACCCATTCAATTTTTCCTCCAAGCATATTGAATGGCTAGTTTGAACTCCTATGTACATGGCCCCCACATTCCACTAGCAGCTAAATATAAGTGATTTGGCCCCTAAGTCCCTAAGTCGAAAGTGTGGGACCCTCTTCCTTAGTAAAAATGTGTAAAATTATGTAGCAGTACCCTGTTACTAATGTGTTTGAGAAGGGACATGACAGTCCTCCCCTCCCAAATGTTGCTTTCCCTCAAGCAACCTCAAAGCTGGGTGCTCCAAAATATGCTCACACTCCTAGGTGGCATCCTCATCTGGCAAGTTCTTTCAATGCATAAAACATCGCTTGTCCTCAAAATGCCTGAACAAACACCCTCTCTAACTGTGGACCCCCACTATCACTGCAACTTCAACAGGGTCCCAAATGTGCCATTGGATTGTCCCTGATCATTGTACTATCCTATAGTGGAGGAGTCCCTTGATACCAGTATCTCAAGCCAACCTTATCAATGTGAATCCCTCCTTGCTCCACTCACTGTCCCACCAGATATGGGCATTAGAACCCCTATGTCTATAACTAATAGGTAGAGCATCTCAACGATGTAAAACTCTGCCCAAATCCTCATGAAGGGTCTCTATCGAATAGTCCATCTCATGCACTACAAGAGTAAACTCCTGAAGATGTAATCTAATCTTGGTGAAATTGAACCCTCGTCTACCCGTGCCTCCCCTAATCTCCTCATGTCGGTCACCCTGCCACACCAGTGAAGTTCCCCATACCATCAATGAATCATTAAAGCAAAATGGAAGATCTGCATGACCCACCACTGTAGAAACCAGCTAACCTTTATGGGTATTTGCACTACTCAACCATGTTATGACAGAATCCCTTGCCCATCATAGATGGAACATATCCTGCTGACATCATGACACTCTGGTCATGAATGACTGCCTAGCATGCTCGTACGAGAACCTCCTCTCCTATAACTCTCGGCCATAATCTATGAGATGATCAAGGCTAGGCCAATCTTGCCAACATGACTCAACAGTGCGAGCGCCTATCACTCCATGGCTAGCCCGAATCTCGAGCAATAGTCTGCCTTGTCCTATAGTGAGGACTTTAGTGATCACCCATGTGTCCGCCTACGAACGAATCAGTTTGCTTGTTATCTCGACCATCCTCACTAAGGAGTGGAGTATCCCACCAATCCATTGGATCCCTAGATCCTATAACCATATTAGAGGTCCACAAACCCCTATCATTGTTGTCTGTCACTGTGATATGCTGCTAGTTGTTGGGACCCCTTTGTGCCCCATATTTGCCTCTTGTAGGTATCCAATAGGTAGGCATTGAGCATCAAGAACCTGTGCCGCAAATATACAATTGTTATGTGCCTACCAAATCACATAGCAAGATCCTCTAGCCTAGCTCCTGATGATGTGCTCGGGTACTGTTAGAAGCCTAGGCATCATCCTGCTAACAAGGACTACTTTCCTCCGCAACTCATGCTCCCCTAACACCTCAAGATGTCCAACTGAAAAAGCACCATGTAACTCCCTCTCGGTCATCTCCCCAAATGTGAACCTAAGGGTGGAACATATGGTGCCTTGACAAGCAACCATGCCATCCCTAAGTTTGTAACCGTTAACTCATGCACCTAACAAGTGTCTCAACTAAAGAGTCTCCTCTCGGCCCATGGCACGTGGTGTCTCATCTAAGTGCCTAGGGTGAGTCCCCCATGCCCTGCTGCCTGAATGGAGAGTGTCAAAGTGAAACAACCAAACTCTCTACGATTGTAAGAAACACTGGAGGATGATGGGTGGGTATGTCCCAAATAGTATGATCAAGAGTCTATCAGGATGCTCAAGAGTAATCCTATGTATGACCCTATCTCCGCCTTGGAGCTACTGATAACTCCATTGAGGCCTTGCCTCCATTAAACATGGTGTCCCAAAATTCTTGACAATCTCCTCATCAATCCAAGGTGAGTTACGTCCAATGGTACACCTACTATCCCTATCCACAAGTCTCCATGGAGGAAACGCTCCAAGAGCCCATTGCACCACATCATGTGTCACTACATACCACCAAGTACCACTATACTCAACGAAATGCCAATGTATGCCATAACCTATCATTGTACACCAAAGGATATCCCCGACTACAGCTATACCATCCTGTACCCTCTTGTGTCCTTCCTGTCTCAGTACACATGTCATTGCCCGCATGTCCTCAATGTGATGCGAGTCACTCCTCCTACCCCACAGTGTAATCGTCCTGCTATGGTATACCACCATGTATCTCCATGGTCCTCTACAGACCACTACTCCTTGCTACATAGCCCTACACACCACTCGGTTCTATATCCTATAATTGGGTCTTTATGCATCACGCCACATTCTTCTATATAACACTAAGCACTACGACCTGACTTTGTGTAGTCTTGTGTACCACTGCCTAATATCATACCACCCTGTAACATATGGTATCCTTCATGTGCCAAAGTGTTTGTCACTCTTATAGTGACCCCACCATGACACGCATCATGTCCCGTCGTCCATCCTGGTATACCTGAGCACCCTAACTCCATTCCTGCTAGGGGGGATATCTTTGTTGTGTTGATCCTTTATGACCCCTGAGTCCTAAACCTCAATGGGAGAACATTGGCTCCATACAATATTCAGTCTGGTGGCCTACCCATGCCACCTTCTTGAACCAGCTCCTACGAGAGAATGTTAATCATCCTATGCCCCCACGCGCAACCAACATGCCAAAATAACCAATGGATTATGCTCACAAAACACTTGGCCACTAGCGTCAACTACAACTCCCCTAAGGAATGCATGCGCTCAGGCATGGTGTTGACTATCTCATCAATGCCATAGACATCCTCCATGTCTGATAATGGATAGGAAGCCCAGCTTGGATCCCAATTCCAACTTGGGCCTCCAACACCCTTAATGTATGAGAGCTCCCACTCAGCTTTGCTCCAAAATATGACCATCTCCATGAGTCTAGCCCACTCCACCGGGTACCAACTCAGAATCTCTCACTATCTAAACCCAAGAGAGGGATCAAATGCACAAGCTCTAGCACATAGAACATGCCTGACATGTGGATGTTTCATCTTGTGCAACTCTGATCGTCTCATCCCACTACCCAGGTCAACGCATGAGATCTGATTAGGTAGCCCTGCTTCTCTCTCTCCAATGGGCAAAGGTGACCCAATAGTGCTGCTAACCTGGTCATCCCCTTTGGTATGTCTAGACAACTCTGCCTCTCTTAATCCAATTTGTAAGGATGGGTTGATAGCGCTATAGATCCTGTGAGTGTTCCTCTAAAGTGAATTGTGCTAAAATCCCAACGTCTGGTCTCGATGATGCCCCTCATCAATGGCTATCCCAAGGGATGGGTGCACATCCTCCTCCATCATGGGCCTGACATGAGCGTTTGACTGCTCCTCCATAGACAACCCAATATACAATATGCTCACTAGTCAGCTGTAGGAAACTGTCGTCTCCAAACTACATCATAGATCTGGAGGCCTCTTTACCTATCGGCTCCTCAACAACAATGGATTTATCTTCTGACACCTCACTGAATTGTGGTGCATTGTTATCACCTGATAACTGGGTTACAACCTCGAATAACTCATGAATGGGTGTATGTTCAAATATATCTTTGCTAACCATGGCCCCATCAACTAATCTTTCATCTTTTCTTCTTAATACTTCTCATCATGCCTGCAAAATGCTGTTGAATTTCCATTGGTTTGTGCATACCCCTTAGTTCACATAATTCCCAGAAAGAGAGGGGCATGTGAATGCCATGACCCAATGATTGGTATGCCCTCCAATTTCCCCCAATAACTCCACATCAGTTGCAATCATGTTTGGGTTCCCAACTGAGGAATGAATCAACTTCTTCCCCACATCAATCATCATTTGTTGTAGACAGGAATTTAAGTGATAAACCAATTAAACAAATAGTGCAAAAGTGGAAAATTAAAAACATTTAGCAAAACCCATGAAACATTGTAATACTAGAACTGTTGAGCCATATATTATGAAATATGAGAACATGAGTACAATATATAAATGGAGTAGTGCACCTGAGCTTGTCTCAAGGATAAGCTAGACCAAACCCGAATGGTAGAATAACTAGAAAGATGGTTGTTCAACTATTTCTCTACTATGTTTTGCGTTGTCCTAGTAAACTATTGATCTGCTGACTTCGACCTACTAGAAAGTGCCCAAAAACTGCTCAGAAAATTCAACCTCTTTTAGCCTTAGACCCCTCAGGCAAAACCCAGAAAAACCTAGAAGGGAATTTCTCTAATTTTGACTTTGGATTTTTAGCCTCTTGGGGCTACTTTCTAGCTACATCTCCTTACTTTTGGCCTACTGGAAAGTGCCCAAAAACTACCCAATTTTTTTTGCCCATTTGGCCTTAGACTCCTTTGAAAAACCCCAAAAAAACCCAGAAGGGAATTTCTCTGATTTTGACTTTGGGTGTCTAGCCTTTTGGGAGCTGCTCTCGAACTACTTCTACAAACTTTCAGCCTATTAGAAAGTGCCTAAAGATTTCCCAGAAAATTATGTCCTTTTAGAATCAGACTCCATTGACAAAAACCCAGAAAAAATTAGAAGGATTTTTCTCTGATTTTGACTTTAGATTTTCAGCCTTTTGGGAGCCACTCTCTTAATACATCTGCTGACTTTTAGCCTCCTAGAAAGTGCGCAAAAACTAGCCAGAAAATTGTTCCGTTTCAGCCTTAGACACCTTGGACAATACCCAGAAAAAACCCAGAAGAAAATTTCTCTGATTTTGACTTTGGATTTTCAGCCTCTTGGGTGGCTAAATCAACCTCTGCATATTTCTGGCTGCCCAGAAAACATGCAGTCGCTTCCCTCACATGGTTGAATGAGCTATGAATTCCTGCTGGTAACTCCTCCAATCTCTGTGGAACTCCCTCCCTAGGGCAGGCACGGATGGTCGCTTGAAGTGGAGGTTGAATCTTCCCTGCGGAAGACTCGTGGCTAAACAACTAGTAGACTCGCTAAGCAACAGAGCGTGCAAGAGTGAGTTTGTTTGTCAAATATTAAAAATGAATACAAAATGAGAGTTGATCTCTCTTTATAACTCCTTGGACCCCCTTAGCCTCATGTGGGCCTATCCATCCACCCATTCGATTTTCCCTCCAAGCATATCGAATGGCTAATTCAAATTCCTATGTGGGCAGCCCCCACATTCCACTAGCAGCTAAATAAAGTCGATTTGGCCCCTAAGTCCCTAAGTCGAAAGTGTGGGGCCCTCTTCCTTAGTAAAAAATGTGCAAAATTGTGTAGCAGCACCCTGTTGCTAATGTATTTGAGAAGGGACATGACGCTAGCAATACTTTAGAGCAATTCATGAGTTCAATCCTCATAATTTCTCTAATTAATTTGGTTAAATAGAATTCAACCAATATTTAATTGAAAAATTAATTAAAGAGACTATTATGGATTTCATATACCTAATTTGCCTTGAAACAATAGAAAATATATTTCATCAGCTTATCACAAAAATATTTTGCTACATTTCAATCATTTGAAAATCATTTTAATTCTACTTAAATCCAACACATAAAAAATAATTAAAATACTAGAGGATAGATACCTAGCTCACACTTGACTCCATATATCAAAATCAATTATTACAAACATTCTAAACCACCTAATGGTGTTCACTATACTAATATTAGTATCTTCATTTGTAATAATAATAAAATAATGGATTTAAATGTCAAACAAATTCATGTTACAGATCACTATCCATTTAACCTTAATTACACATAATCAATCCTCCTTAATCATGTCTATGAGATTTCATCATAATATTTTTTTCATTCTAACCAGAAGAATTACTTAGCTCATAGATTTATGTTAGTATGGATTCAACACCCACACCCATACCTAATTACTTAGCTCATAGTTATATGTTAGTATCGATTCCACACCCATACTTTTGCTCATAGATATATGCTAGCATGGATTCCACATGCATACATCAGCTGATATATATATGCTAGTATGGATTCCACACCCATACATAACTTAGGGAAAACATAACCTTCAAGTGTTCCTTCAAACGGCTTCCACAACCCTTCATGCACCAGTTATTTAAACCTCTTGTTTATTAGGAAGGTCATACCTCAACCTAATATTTGAGTAATTTCAAGTTATTTGATGCATAAAATCAACCCAAACCACACAAAATCATGTCAAAGAAATCATATAAATTCCATTCTTACTCATTAGGAATGTATTCTCAAATCATATTTTAACACAACAAATTAATGCAGATAGATTACTCTTGAATCTATATTCACAGTTAAAAGTGAAATCCTTTAAGGTAGGTTTTGTTGAGTTTCTAAAACCGTCGATAAGAAAAGAATTAAAATTAACGTGACGAGCTCAATCATCATGTTAATTGAATCTTTGCCTTACACTTGTTATGCATTCCCAAAGAATACACATCAAGGCCATCATACTATAGTTTAAATTAGGCTAATATTTTTCTTGGTATATACAATTTCAACTAGTAGATATGACTAGTAGGCCCACATCACATTGATAATGATGCATTAAACATATATGCAACCATGCATCCACTCCACATATCTCACTCACCCGTTAAAAATCAAGCCATTCACATGCATGGGTTTCACCCCAACTTCTCAAGCACATCCTTTCCCAACATTTCTTTAAGTCCTTTATCATATTTCTTATAATCTCTCTTAACAAAAATATAAAGGAATATAAGAAGACATTATTTTTCTTTCATGATTTTCTAAATGACATAATAATAATAATAATAATAATAATATCCTTTATGCAACCAATATGCTTCAAATTCAACATACACAATAATTCAACATGTATGCAAGATAACCATTCATGCATCAACCTACAAGTAAGCATGTCAACCCATTAGGCCCTAGTGCTTTAACCTAGTTCTGATACCCTGTGTAAGGTCCCACCTTACCAACCATCAATAGTATAAAGAAGTAAAGGTCACATTGAATACTATTACTCAAATTTTATTTATTTTTATTTTTGTTTTACTCATAATATGACTAACTTAGCTATCATGTAATCATGATCCTTTAGCTATTTCAATGTAAGAATATAACATAAGAAGTTGGGCTAACATTCTCTTAATATCACAAAATATATTGACCCATCAAAATTTCCAAATTCATCAATTAAAATTCCCAATCCCAATTATTAAGCTAATGCTTCAATCGTGAGAATTGTATAATGAATGTTGCAGCAAGAGAAACTAATGTTGCCAATTCAGAAGCATATTATTCTTTAAAATGTGTCAATTAAAACAATGGACTTGCATAAATTGCGCATAAGTAGTTGTTTTCTACTGTCATTGAAGAAAAAGAATGTACCCATGGATACATGCATCTCATACAAAATTTATTATGCTCATTTCGACGAATTCCTACAAAATTAGTCATTGTAGAATTGTTTCCAACAACAACCATTTTTTTAAATGAAAGATTTAGATAATAAAAGTAGCAATTATGTTATTCTCTATTCGCACTTCAACATCATATTAAATACATTTTCACATTCATACAAAAAATTGAATACATAGGAAGCTACATCCATTAAATAATCTGTTCATCAATTGTCTAGTGCATAAAAGCTACTGTAAGTAGGATATTTACTGTAACAATTTGTATGAAAAAAAACTACATCCATTGAAGTTTTGACAAACACTTTGCAAGCAACCAATCTAAAAACTACAGCCATTGAGGAATTTTGACAAACACTTTTCAAGCATGCAATCTACAACTATTGAGGCCTTTTAACAAACACTTTGCAAACATGCAATCTACGACCATTAAGGCATTTTGTAAAACACTTGGTAGCCACAATCTCTTAAGGAAATTTGAAATGAATATAAGATTCTCCCTCAACCTATTTAGATCAAAAAAATTATATATCAATTGTTCAAATTAAAATATTAAAATAGTGACTAAATCATCTTATTCTTTCACCGAAAACTTGACAACAAATGCACACAGTTCGCAACAACAATTGCAAAATTGGCTAGATTTATGATTCTTACAACAAAAATTAGATTCTAACAGCAATTTGAATTTCTACAATTTATTTTATGCTAAAACTATACTATAATTTAGGATAATAAAAATTATACTTGAAGAGATATTCAACTCCAATCATTGAGAATATGATACATCTTTGATCTCTTAACCAACTCATTTGAACCATCCGGTTTTCCACGCAACCATATCTAGGGAGAAATTCTCCCCCTCAAACTCCCAAGCTGTAAAAGAGCACAAACAATACCAAAATATAGCAGTAGAGAGATATCCAAGGTAGGTTGAGGAAGATAAGTTTCATTTTCTACCAGGTAGAGCTACTTAGTAATTTACTTTAGGAATTTAAAAATCACTTCGAATGCAATTGGCTACTCTCCAATTCTCTCACTGTCATAATATTCTTCAAATATCTCCAACTCTTGGTATCACAATGCACCTCCCTCCCCATCAAAGTGAGAATACATGAGACACGTATATAGAAGGAGCAACAAATTCTTGTCATGAAGGAGAAGAAATATTCATGGCTTGTATTCCATTTAAAGGAGTGTAACTCATGCCATTAAGGAGAGGTGTGCATGCCTTAGTTAAGGAGAGTGTAACTTATGTAATAAAGAGAGCATAAGAGGAATATTTGTATGACATGTCTTTAATGAGTGTAAGAGGAATATGACATTCTTTGATGAGTGCATAAAATTGAGTGTAATATATTATTAAAGGAGAGAGACTTACATAGAGCCATGAGACTCATCAAGGAGAGAGGTGTGAAGTGATTGAGGAGATGAAGGTGACTTGTAATTCCCTTTCAATAATAATATCATAGTCTCATAAAATATAATAATACTATTAATTATATTGAGGATTAAGTCGATATTGAACTATTAAGATTGATTAATGATAATTTAAGTGATTTTCCTTTAACTATACTTGATTGCCAATTTATTCAAGGTGATTTAATATTTTTGGAAAGTCATGCTTGAGATACTAGACATGACTTTATAGTTTTAGAAAGTCTCTCTAGGATTGTTAGAAAAGAATTTTATCAAGGAAATTCGTCCCTGAGCTACCCATGAGTGGTATTTTTCTTCAGAAAAATAGGGATTATGCACCCCTATTGCATGCATCTCTGTGCCTTAGCAGATTGAGGACTCTGTGCCTTAGTAGATTGAGGACTTTGCGCCTTGATCTACTCTAAAAATCCAAGATTCCACACCTTGATCTTTTTAAATATTTAGGACTATGTGCCTTAAAAATTTTATTATAGATACAAGACTCCACATCTTTATCTTTCATGTATTTAGGACTTCATGCCCTAACTTTCATGGCTTCTCATCTACTCTGCTTTAAAAATCCATGCTTCACCTTAAGGTACTGATTGTGAGCTCATACCCATCTAATGGTTCATTGCTAAGGCCTTGTTCCAAGACATGCACACATCAAAATCTCATATATCAAAGGAATCAATGAATCTCATAATTAACTTATTCACATTTTACCAAAGATTGTGCATGACATCCACAACCATTTTGGTTCTAAATAAATGACTTTTGCAGACATTTAAAATTTGAACATCCTTATTTTAAAATAACCATGTTCCATATCACATCTTGCTCAATACAATATTAAGCATAGAAATCATAGAAATCATGTATCATGACTTCCACAGTCATTATAATTTGAGCATATTTGTTTGCAAATAACTAGGTCCCCTGTCACGTGCTGCTCAATACAATATTAAGCATATATAATAATAAAAACCATGTATCATGACTTCCAGAATCATTATAATTTGAGAATATTCGTTTGCAAATAACTAGGTCCCGTGTCACATCCTACTCAATACAAGATTAAGCATATATAATAAAAAATCATGTATCATCCATAAATCATAATTAACCATATGTTCCACATAACCATGATCATCCATGGATCTATGTATTTCAATCCTGATTCACAATCCATATCATACATCCATGCCCAAGGATATCAATATCCTATGAAGAAAACCAACCTTTAGAAGCTAAAAATGGAACTAAACTTTATTATTTGAATCAATCCAAGAACATCCTTGTTATAAATGAAAGTGGAGCTACTAAATAACAAGTTTTCTCCATTAAAAGTCTAAGAAATACATACCGCTAGATGAAATTTTGATTCGCCACTTACAAAATTTGTTGGGGAAGCATCCTTCTTTAAAGGAAGTAACTTTCCCTTCCAAAATCCCTCAAAAAGTGGATATGGTTCTGTTGAAGGCCCCGAAAATCAGGTCCACAACAAGGGGGATACCCGCCCGGTCCGGACCTTGGTTGGCAGCTCCTTATCCGTTTGGTATAGCGGGTCTGACTGGGGATCTCGGACCAGTTTCCCAATTCAGTCTGTGTGTGTGTGAGAAAGATGGGTGTTTCTGTTCTACATGGAATACTTCTATCTAATCTAATGCTATGATATTGTATTCTAATAAGCAGAAAAACATCGAAATTTATGCTAACCCAGGGTGTGATCTTTCTTCTATGTGATCTAAAACGATTTCATAAATAACTGGTAATAAATATCATTCAGCTATCATAAGAAAAGAATTCGATAAAAATGAGCTACTTCGTATAAGAAGTTAGACGAAACAACTGTTAAAACTTATCGCATAAATGAGCTATTCATACACTAAACATAAACAAATAGTTATCACTGTACAAAAGTGCCAAATGATAACTCAGACATTCATGCTGTAACATATAAATAACTGAAAACTGAATATCACTTTAACGCATAAGAAAAAATGGTTAAGAGATAAAAGTACCATTTATAACTGGTCCTACTCATGAGCTTCAAGAAATGATTGATTTATCTCTCCTTGATTCAACATCTACTAAGAGTACAGAAGTGCAACATCAATAGCAGATATCAAATGCAAATATCAAATAAACCCTGTTCCATTCATTCATCAAAACCTCCTCTGAGGGTGCAAAATTGCATGTTCTGAGGAGAAGTTTTTGATAAATTTCTGGACCCTTCTCTAAATGCATGAGAAGGGTTTAAATACTACTAACTAAATAACTTATTTACAGAAATTGAGGATTCGGTTTAAATGACCGTCCTCTTTCTAAGTAAAACTATTCTAAAATTAAATCTACTAACTATTTCTAAATCTAATCCTTAATGTCGCAAGCATTCAGTATTTTTCTGAGTAGAGTCGGTTGACTGTCTTCCGCTTTTGATTGAGTTAAGCAAACAGAAACGGCAAGAGCTGGCATTATCTTCTCAGTAAAAGTGATGATACGCTTGAGAATCATCCCATGAATATGTAGCATTACCATGTATGCGTGGTAAAAATCCCATTTCAACTTGGTTAACCTTTGGACTGCTTCTACTTTTCCTTCAGTCTTATGTTTCCAGTTTGCTTCTATCGCTGATTTCTTGCAATTTTCGGGGCTCGCAGGTGACTGAGAAACTAGGGACCTTCCTTTTTGAACAATTTTTTTTAGCGATGTGCTAATCGCGCATCGGAAACTGCCTCTGTTTCTTGATTCGGGCTTCCCTGATGCGGTTTTTTGCCTCTTGCGCCTTTTTTCTCTCATTCGGTATAAATCCCATAATTTGTAAAAATAGTATTTCTGTGAGCTCTTGACCCTGAGAATTAAACTGTTTGTTTATGGTATCAACATCGTTCAGTATCCATTCAACCATGACTATACATGAGAAATCTGTGATAGATGCCTCCGAAGATTTATACAACTCTTTTTCTTCCTTGAGTGGATTAAGTATGCCTTCAGAAATGTTCATTGGAGTGCTACCTTCCATCCTCATCGTTTTATGCATAATGCCCTGTATAACGCTTCGTCCTTCTTTCCTGCAATTTACATTGAGGTGGAAGTAATGATAAAGGACTAATGACAGGAAAACTTTTAAATGCTGAAGATATGCAAGACATGCCACTTTATGTGAGCTATTTCTTCGAAAAACACAACACCCTAATTCATTAACAACTGGCAACAACCCATTAATTCGCATTAAAATACATGACCAACTCTTGGCTAAAAATTTTTCTTGAACAATGAGCCAGAACGAGCTGTGATGGAGGGGTCCCACGTTTTTGCTCTGCGATGTCGCAGATCGCAATATCGCAATGTCGCAATGTTATCGTGTTGTTTTTATCGCAGATTGCAGTATCACAATTTTGCAGTATCACAGTATTGCGACATCGCAATATCGCAATATCACAAATCGTTATAGTTCTTGTGTAATTCTTGTGATATTTGTGATGTGCGATATGCGATATCGCATATCGCCGATGTTTTAAAGTTTTTCAATGTGAGTGTGTCTTCAGTATATGCGATGCGATGAGGCTTCGTGTCACAATATCTCCTTTTATCATTTTAAACTCTTTAGAAGGTGTAACCTATCATCCTTTGCGCGATGCGATATCTTTTAAGGAGTAAATTTAATTTTCTTAATTATGAAACTTACGTTTTTTTAGATTTTTCAAGGTATTTTCCTAAGTCCATGATGTTGTAACTTTCATCTAAAAAATAAAATGTAACACTAACTAATTTTTTTAAGGGTCCCCACTTATTTAGTATTAGCAATAATACTTCATAAGGAGGGGGGTTGTTGGTGGCCACAACAATTGGCGATTCACTTGGAAGAACCAGTTATCTTTGTGTTTCTATTGAACCTTTTCAGCTTCCAAAACAACACATTTTTCAGAAAATTAAACTTTATTATGGAAAGATAAAGTACATTATACTCTAACCTATCAATGACATTTTGCGTCAGCTATTTTCAACTTTGATTATTTGTTGCCTCAAGTTAGTCCTTGTGTTTACATCAGTCATTACTTGGTTTGTAAAGATAAAGCAAAGTCTTCTCTGTAAACCAGTTTTAAAATATACTCATTTGTCGTAGGTAGAGCCTCTACTGCCAGCAGGAATTTATACCCTCGACAGGGTTACCTTTTACCTAGTAATGATCTTGTATCCTACTTAAAGAAACCTACAACTCTCAAAGAAGAATCCACATCTTCACTTATTGCTTTTTGATTTTCTTTCTATTCTTAAAGAACAATGTCTTGGTTTGGTGGCCAATTTATGACACAGTCATTCACTTGATTTATAACTTTGCTGAACAAGCTGGCTCGTGATGAGACCCCTTGTCTCTTAATTGTAATAGTCTTGAGTCATTGCTCTGTTATGGTATGCAGTATTTGGCAAAGTCAGCAAGTTATAATATCTGTGATTATGATAAGCCGGCTCGTGATGAGACCTCTCATTCTTCAAGATAAAGTGTATCCTTGGATTGTTCCTCTGAAAGTTGTGATTTCCTTAGCAGGAAGGAAGTCATTGTCTTCTTTAGATAGCTCTGGACGACAATGATATAGTTTTTGGAAGTAACTGTTCTACAAAAGAATTTTTATTTTGTTATTGATACCTTTCATTGCACTGATATAAAACAATTTCTTCACTAAAGGCTTATTTTCATCAAACTTTTATGAAGTCGAAACTAGTGTCATATCTAGGTTAGAGTCTTTAACTGTATCTTTCAATAATAAAGATCAATTTTCCAAAAGATTTGCTACTTATACAAGAAAAAAATCAAAATCTAAAAGGGAGTTGGTATCTTTTTCATAAATTCCTAATGTAACCATTCACAACTGGGTTTATTCTGAAAAAGAGAAAAACTATTACTCTACAAAATAGAAGAATAATCTTCTATGGAAAATATTTCTTAAGAATTTGTCCATTGACAGGCAAAGAGTCTCTTTTACCTGCTAAATCCTTTAACACAAATGTTGATGGACCTAAGACTTCTACAATTTGAAAAGGACCAAGCCACATTCTTTGAAATTTTGTATGTTTACCCTTTTCTTCGTGTGCCTTATCCCATTTTAAAACTAAATCTCCCACCTGAAATTCTTTTTTGGTCATTATATTTGAATCAAAAGAGGATTTTACTAGTGCTTGATGATAAGCATGCGTTTTCTTAGCTTGTTCTCGCTGTTCTTCTAATTTGATTATTTCCATTTGCCTTATGTGTAATGAGGAAGTTGGTACTTCATCAATGTATTGAACTAGACACAAGGAAGGAATTGCTAAATGAGTCGGAAGAACAACTTCTCTCCCATAAACTAAATTAAAGGGAGAAGTGTTGATGGAAGCTTTTTTTGTTATTCGGTCTGCCCATAAAACGTATATTAAGGATTTATGCAAATTTTTATGATTTTGGTCTACTGTTCTTTTGATAATCCTGATTAGGTTTTTGTTTGTAGACTTGGCTAATTCGTTGCCCTGTGGATAATAATTGGCTGAATATTTAATTTTGAATCCTCTTTTAAGTGCAAATTCAGTCATTGCATTTCCAGGAAAGTATGATGCATTATCGAACATTAAAGCGGAAGGTAATCCAAACCTGGTGATTATAGATTGATCTATGAACTCAATGATATTTTCAGCATTAGCCGTCTTGAGTGGAACTGCTTCTACCCACATAGTAAAATAATCTGTTGTTGTAAGGATATATCTATGCTGCTTGGAAGAGTGAGGAACGATCTCACCTATTATGTCCAATCCCCACTGATTGAAAGGTTGGTCGATGTTAATTGGTTGTAGTGGTAAGGATGGCTTCTTCTGTCTTCCAGCAGTAGTTTGGCAAACTTGACATTTCCTCACATAACTGTGTGAGTCTTTGAATAACGTGGGCTAGTAATATCCTGCGTGCAAGATTTTATGTGCAGTAGCATCTCGAGCGTAGTGTCCATCTGCTGGCCCATCGTGAAGTTTCTGCAAGACTTTATCAGCTTCAGATTTCTCAAGACATCTAAGGAGAATAGAATCGTAATTCATTCTAGAAAGAATACCATTTATGAGCTGATATTGTTTGGCTTTTAATCTTAGAGCTCTTTTCTTAGTGTAATCGAGGTATGAAGGAGCATATCCATTCTTAAGATAATAAATGATATCAGCATATAATGATTGCTCATCATTTAGGCTTACCTCGCACACTTGTACCTCAATAGATGGGATTTCAGAAATTTGCGACACTCCAGCCACCATTTTGCAAAAGCCTTGACCTCTTATAATGTTTGCTGGCTTAATTTCTATGTCATATTCTTGTAAGGCAGTTACCCAATTGGCCCTCTTTTCACCCACATCCTTTTGTACTAAAATATTTCTTACCGCTAGAAACGGTACTATAATTTTGGTGTGGGCTTTGAGTAGAAAAGGTTTGAAGTATTTGATCGCTTTGAAAACAGCATAAGCCTGTTTCCCCATGTCTGAGTAATTTAATTCAACACTTTGCAAATTTGAATTGAAAAATGAAATTGGTGCTTCCGCCTTTTTTTGATTCGTTTGAGTGAGTATCGCAGCTTATGATTTATCTGAGGCAAATGTGTATAAAATAAAGGGCTCTGAAAAATTCGGACTAGCTAAAGATGGAGCATTAATAATAGCCTGTTTGATCAGGTTAAACGCTTCATGTTCATCTTGGCCCCATTTAAAGTTAGAGTTCTTTTTTATCATGGTTTGTAAAGGAGATACGATTCGTGAAAAATCTGGAACAAATCCCTTTACAAAATTGATTTGACCAAGGAAGGATTGCATGGCTTTTTTGTTATGAGGTAGGGATATTTCAGAAATTTCTTTGATTATGTCAGAGTCGATGTGAATACCAAATTTTGACACTATGAACCCTAGAAGTTTCCATTCACTTAATGCGAAAAAAGATTTCTTTGGGTTAAGTGAAATTACTTACCTTAAACATCATTGGAATATTTGCTTCAAGTCTTTGAGATGGTCGCCTCGTTTCGTGGAGTACACGGTTATATCATCCAAATAAATTACTACAGATTTATTGATTAAACCTTTAAATGTAATGTCCATGGCTCTCTGGAATGTGGTACCAGCATTAATTTAACCAAATGGCATCTTGCGATATCCATATGTGCCCCATTTAGTTCTGAATGTGGTCTTCAATTGATCATCAGGATTTACCAGCACTTGATTGTATCCTAAAAATCCATCCAAGAAAGACATTAATTCTGAGCCTGCCAGTGCCTGTAATATTTGCTCCATAGGTGGTAAGGGCAAGTTGTCCTTTTGACAGGCTTTGTTGAGATTGGGAAATTCAATACAAATCCTAATATCTCCATTTTTCTTTCTAACAGGTACCATATTGGAGACCCATTTAGAATATCTGACGGGAAAAATTATCTTGCCTTTCAACAGCTTATTGAGTGCGGTTTTTATCTGATTTTCTAAATTGGGATGAATCTTTTTCAATTTTTGTTGGACAGGTTTTTCATTATCGATCATTGGAATAGTATGTTGGATGATAGAGGTGTCGTATGTTTTAAGTTCATCATAATTCCAAGCAAAAACGTTTTTGTATTGTCTCAAAAGACGAATATATGGTAGCTTTTCTTCAGGGGCTAGGCCAAGGCCTAGATTTATGTTTTGGGGTTTGGCATCAGTTCCTAGGTTTACCAATTCGTAATTAAAGGTTGAACTTTGAAGCTTCGAATTGGTAGACCTTTTAAACCGATCTTTCAGATCGTACAGGTCTTCTAATTTGACCACTGATTTAGGTATAGCATTGTGAGTGCTATCTTGCTGTAATTGCCGATCATGTTGATCTTCGTCGATTATTTGGTTGGAGTAGGATCCTTTAGAAGTAAGGAAATTTATGATATCAGGATTGTCATTGAATATTCTCCAATTTGTGATATTGTCAGGAATAGAAGGTCTAAAGATTAATTCTATTGAAAATTTATGTGGACTAAAATCTTCTGAAGGAATGATCATAGAAGCTACATTATCTAAAAGGTCAGTGCTTGCATTCTAGGGTCTGGGAATTGATGAAATATTGAATGCTGTAAAATTCTCAGTCAGGTCTTGAACTAAAGATTGATAGTGTTTTAAATGATCTGACAGGCAATGTATAGTATTCCTTACCTATCTAACTACAATTTCAGAGTCTCTGAAGACTTGGAGATACTTTATGTTTAGCCCGATTGCTTTGTATAGCCCTTGAACTAAAGCTTCATATTCTGCTGTATTGTTGGTACAATCAAATTTGAGCCTACATGTTAGCATGATTTTGTCTCCTTCTAGATTAATTAGCACACATCCTGCTTCTGCTCCTTTGTTAGATTTAGAACCATCAAAAAATTATTTCCAAAACAAAGATTTATTTACAGGTTTATCTAAAAAATTGATACATTTTGAACTATCAGTTTGAGAAAAATTTTTGACTTGGGACAAAACGGAATGTTCTAAATATGGGGACATATGAGCATTAAAATTGTCGAGAAAAGAATGTACTGAATAATTTCCAATTATGCTACTGTTATATGCTACTGGTTCATTTCCCCCTTCTAACTCCATTACTATGTACTTCTGATGTAATTCTCGTTCAACTTTTATTTGGTTTGGCTTACCATTGTAAGGCAGCCACATATGCGACCAGTCAGTTGAGCAGTATCCATGTAGTTTTTCTGACCAATCCCTGCTAAGAATTAAGCCATAAAATTCAGGGATATCAGCTACTAAAATATCAATCACTTGACATACCTTCAGGTTGGATGACAGCCTTATGGTTACTTGATTTAGTTCATCGATGACTTCGACTTGAGACCGATCCAGCTGAACAATGCAAACAATGGATTTCTGTGGTTGAATGTTTAATTTAGTGCATATGGACTTCGGTAAAATATTCGATGAAGCACCTGAATCCACTAAACAATTATGTACATTTTTGTTAAAAATTTCATAAGTAAGGAGAAAACGGGGAGTATGAGATCTCGATCTGCCTCCAATTAAAGCGACGTCGTTAGGATCAATCTTGTTAGTCGTATTACTTGGAGGTCTTCCCATGTTCTGAGAAGCTTGAGAAATTACAACGGCAGGCAAAGGTGCAACTGGCACAACATGTAATTCTTTCATCATTATCTCTTGTTGATTCTTTATCTTGCTCCATTCGTACAGAGTGATATTTTCCCTAGTCTTTTTCATATCTTTTGTGATATTATACTCCATTTCATCCGAAATGATCAGTGTTTTAGATGGAGTAGGTGAATCTGTTTGGACTGGGCTAGTTTGAGTCGCTTTAGATGTCGTTTTCTTTGTTGCAACCTTATCCTTTGTTGCAGAGCTTGCGCTCTTTGGTTTTGGGGTAATTTGGGAAGGATCAAGCTAATTTCTACTTCGTGTGTTAACTGGGAATACTTCTTGATCTTCCTCTTGTGGGAGGATGAAATCCCACATTCCTTGTAATTCTACAACTTCTTCATCATCGGTTTTCCATTCACTGACAATTTCCCCTTCCTCTTCCTCGGATTCAGCATTTGTTATAGCATTGGGTGGCTTTGAATCCGTTGACAGGCCTCTTTTAAAAGCTCTGTAGGGCCTTTTGAAGAAGTTTCTGCTACTTGTTTTTTTATGTCGACCATTTCATTAGACATGGCCTTAAGAAATTTTTGCAATCCCTCCAAATCAAATGGATATTTTGCTTGTTTCTTTTTGAACTCTTCTTTGGAGGTGACCTTCTTAGGCTTCTTATCTTCTAACATGGATTTCTTCTCTAAGGCTATTATATGTTTCTCTACTACTATGGCTTCTTTCATGTTTTTAGCAAGGGTTGTTTTATTAGCCCTGTCCAAGAAGATTGCTATGTTTGATGGTAATGCAGTGATATACCATTCACATCGCACTTCCTCGCTGGGCTGGGAAGCAGTAGGAATTTTGTTTAGAATCTTATTGAAACGTAGATTGAAATCTTTAATTGGTTCTCTGATTCTGCCCTAAGGTTGGATAGGTCATTGATTAACGTTGCCGTAGACCTGTCATCACCAAACTTGGTTAGAAATTGGTCTTGGAAGATGTCCCAACTGGTAATAGATCCAGAGGGTAATGAAAAATACCACGATCCGACTGTTCCATGTAGGGTATAAGGAAATAGTCGAACAATAACATCTTCGTTAGTAACCCCATTGAGGTTGATGGATAACATAAAGTTGTTCATGTGCTCTTCTGCTAGCATGCCTGCCTCAGGATTGAACTTGGGCAACCATTTCTCAGGATGGGGTGATATTTGACTCAAGGGCGCAGGCATTAAGACTGCCCCAGGATTGTTCCATGGAGACTGGGCCATTGCTGAACTGCTAACAGGGGGATTTACAATAAATGATCCCTATGGTTGAGAAGATGAGGTGATTACGATCGCAGATGATTGAGGAGGAGTTGTAGGGATCCCACTAGGTGGATTGATAATGGTTTGGGGTGGTGGAGTAGATGGTTGACTTCACGGTGGAGAAGTTGAGATGGATGATGTTGATGAAAGAGTCTCGCTGTCGGACCCTTTAGGTGACTTCCTTGCTCTTTTCCTTTTAGGAAGAGGTAGTTCGATTGGACGAATACCGAAATTTTCACTCTTAAGTCTGGTTAGGGGATGAGCAGGGTTATACTGCGAAGTCACGCTACCCTGAGATTTATCAGATCTTTGAGGGGAAATGGAAAATTGTTGAAGTTTATGAATCAGAGATTTGACTTCAGGAGGTTCAATTACAGATTGTTCTGAAATGTCAGGATTTGTAGCAGCGGATGATGCTCTAGCGACTTCTAACTATGGATTTAAGTGTAATGGAGAAGTCGGAGGAGATGGTGAGGGTGATTTACTCTCAAAATGGTATTTTGATTTGGATTTACTTGCCATTCATAGTTCAGGCCCTCCTTCTAGCACCAAATATGTTGAAGGCCCCAAAAATTGGGTTGACAACAAGGGGGATACCCGCCTGGTCTGGACCTTGGTTGGTAGCTCCTTATCCGTTTGGTATAGCGGGTCTGACTGGGGATCTGGGACCATTTTGCCCAATTCAGTGTGTGTGTGTGTGTGAGAAAGATGGGTGTTTCTGTTCTAAATGGAATACTTCTATCTAATCTAATGCTATGCTATTATATTCTAATAAGCAGAAAAACATCGAAATTTATGCTAACCCGGGGTGTGATCTTTCTTCTATGTGATCTAAAAAGATTTCATACAATAACTGGTAATAAAGATCATTCAGCTATCATAAGAAAATAATTCGATAAAAATGAGCTAATTCGTATAAGAAGTTGGACGAAACAACTGTTAAAACTTATCGCATAAATGAGATATTCATACACAAAACATAAACAAATAGTTATCACCGTACAAAAGTGCCAAATGATAACTCAGACCTTCATGTTGTAACATATAAATAACTGAAAACTGAATATCACTTTAATGCATAAGCAGAAATGGTTAAGAGATAAAAGTACCATTTATAACTGGTCCTACTCATGAGCTTCAAGCAATGATTGATTTATCTCTCCTTGATTCAACATCTACCAAGAGTAAAGAAGTGCAACATCAGTAGCAGACATCAAATGCAAATATCAAATAAACCATGTTCCATTCATTCACCAAAACCTGCTCTGAGGGTGCAAAAGTGCATGTTCTGAGGACAAGTTTTTGATAAATTTCTGGACCCTTCTCTAAATGCATGAGAATGGTTTAAATACTACTAATTAAATAACTTATTTACAGAAATTGAGGATTCGGTTTAAATTACCTTCTTCTTTCTAAGAAAAACTATTCTAAAATTAAATCTACTAACTATTTCTAAATCTACTCCTTAATGTTGCAAGCATTCTGTATTTTTCTGAGTAGAGTTGGCTGATTGTCTTCCGCCTTTGATTGAGTTAAGCAAATAGAAACGGCAAGAGATGGAATTATCTTCTCAGTAAAATTGATGATACGCTTGAGAATCATCCCATGAATATGTAGCATTACCATGTATGCTTGGTAAAATCCCATTTCAACTTGGTTAACCTTTGGACTGCTTCTGCTTTTCCTTCAGTCTTCTGTTTCCAGTTTGCTTATATCGCTGATTTCTTGCAATTTGCGGGGCTCGCAGGTGACTGAGGAACTAGGGACCTTCCTTTTCGAACAATTTTTCTTAGCAATGCGCGATTAGCACTAAGAAACTGCCTCTATTTCTTGATCTGGGCTTCCCTGATGCAGTTTTTTGCCTCTTGCGCCTTTTTCTCTCATTCGGTATAAAGCCCATAATTTGTAAACTAGTATTTCTGTGAGCTCTTGACCCTGAGAATTAAACTGTTTGTTTCTGGTATCAGCGTCGTTCAGTATCCATTCAACCATGACTATACATGAGAAATCTGTGATAGATGCCTCCGAAGATTTATGTGGCTCTTTTTCTTCCTTGAGTGGATTAAGTATGCCTTCAAAAATGTTCATTGGAGCGCTGCCTTCCCTCCTCGTTGTTTTCTGCATAATTCCATGTATAACGCTTCTTCCTTCTTTCTTGCAGTTTACATTGACGTGGAAGTAATGATAAAGGACTAATGAGAGGAAAACTTTTAAATGCCGAAGATATGCAAGACATGCCACCTTACGTGAGCTATTTCTTCGAAAAACACAACACCCTACTTCATAACAATTGGCAATAACCCATTAATTCGCATTAAAATACATGACCAACTCTTGGCTAAAAAATTTTCTTGAACAATGAGCCAGAACTAGCTGTGATGGTGCGGTCCCGCGTTTTTGCTTTGCAATGTCGCAGATCGCAATATCGTAATGTCGCAATGTTATTGTGTTGTTTTTATCGTAGATCGCAATATCGCAATTTTGCAGTATTGCAGTATTTCGACATCGCAATATTGCAATATCGCAAATCGTTATAATTCTTGTGTAATTCTTGTGATATTAGCGATGTGCGATATGCGATATCGCATATCGGCGATGTTTTAAAGTTTTTCAATGTGAGTGTGTCTTCAGTATATGCGATGCGATGAGGTTTCATGTCGCAATATCACCTTTTATCATTTTAAACTCTTTAGAAGGTGTATCCTATCATCCTTTGCGTGATGTGATATCTTTTAAGGAGTAAATTTAGTTTTGTTCATTATGAAACTTAGGTTTTTTAGATTTTTCAAGGTATTTTCCTAAGTCCATGATGTTGTAAGTTTCATATAAAAGAGAAAATGTAACACTAACTAATTTTTTTGAGGGTCCCCACTTATTTAGTATTAGCAATAATACTTCATAAGGAGGGGGGTTGTTGGTGGCCACAACAGGTTCCCAACACTAGGAATCTTCATTTAATGACAGGGACCACATTCCTAGATTTCTCAATTAGTTGAGCAACAAAATATTCTCAATAATTTCATAATATATTGTTCACTTATTATCCAATCCTTGTCCGTCCTATATTAGGGAGGAATTTCCTATATTATCTTTTTCACAATTTACTCAATATTGTCTCAATGTCTTGCAAAAATAAACAATATTAGGCATATAATATGCAATTATTTCTAAACCTTCCTAAGAAGATAATAAAACTAAAAAAACATTATTAAGTGTAGAGGGAGAAATTTAATATAGCCTTTTGTTGCTAAGAAAGGCTATATGGGCCTTAATTTCTGTTTAATTAGTAGGCCCATCACAAAAGTTGATGGTCAGTATGAACAATCGTTTCTTTACCCATCAAATAGTGCTTTCGGTTCTTCATGTTTTTTACCAAAGCATACAACTCTTTATTATAAATTAGATAGTTAATTACTAAATTGGTAAATGTTTTAGAATGATAACAAATAGAGTTACGATGTTGCATCAAACTTTTCTCCCATGGCATAATCAATTGCATCGCTTTGAATCTAAAATGGCTACTTAATATGTGGAGGCACTAGAATTAATGTTGTACTGATTTTCTCTTTCAATGTATTGAAGGGTTTTTGCTACTTGCCTCCCCACTGAAACACCTGTTTCACACTTATCAAAGCATGTAATGGTGCAAAAATGAGTGAGAAGTTAGCTATAAATGTTCTCCAATATTGGGCCGCTTCCAAAAATATCCCAACTTCCTTGTTGGTTTAATGCGAATTCACAATAACTTCAACTTTTGAGGGATCAGTCTTCAATTCACCCCTTCCTACAATATGACCCAAATAAACCAAAGAGGTTTTCCCAAATTCACACTTAGACATCTTCAAATACAATTTCTCTTTTTTTTAACACATATAAAACTTATTTCTCATGCTTGACATGCTCTTAACGGGTCTTACTAAAAAAATAGAATATCATCTAAGTAGACTATGACAAAATCATCAAGAAATGGTTTCAACACATCATTCATAACTCTCATGAATGTTTCAAGAGAATTTCAAAGTCTAAACGATATAACAAACCATTCAAACAAACCTCTTTTTATCTTTGTTATAGCACCATTTACCACTCTTGGTAGATCTGATGCTCTGATTATGGCCTAGGGAAACCCCTCCTTCCAGACTTGGTCCAAAATTTAAAAAATATTGTTTTATTCCCTATACACTACTTTTCCCTATGATAAAAGCATGTAACGCGTGTCACCAGATACCCAACCTGCGTACATGTGTTAAAACACTTAACAAAATTAAATTTCCTTAATTTTGGGTGGAGTTCACGGGTTTTACTTGTTACTCACTTCCTATCGCCTGTGGTCCAACTATTTCCTAACTGAAAAAACTAATTTGGAGAAGTATAAATAAACCTCCATGGGAAGGCCTTAAGGGAGAAGATATGAGATATTGATACTATAGTGAGATTATCCCTGATCAAGTCTAATGAATCCCTGTGCCTCCTACACTGCCCAAAGCTTCAGGAAACCCTTTTTTCCTTGTTATATATATCATTCATCTTGCTTGAGATATCCTTGTATTAGTGATGGAGGAAGATTGTTGAAGGCTAGGAAAGGACGAATCTGGAGGACGGTTCGGCTTGGAGCCAACGAAGGACTTAGGCCGTGTTTCTCCACTTTACTTGAACCTAACTTCAATAAAAGGAATGTTGTTATGTTTCTGATATTAAATGTGATTATGCATCTAGTCATGTTGTAATTCGTTTATGAATTTTATATTGATGTATAATTGGTCATTCATTTATATTATTTAAGGTGAATATCATGACCATGATTTATGTTTCTACTACTGTATATGTTCCACTTGAATAATTTGTAGGTTTCAAGAACACCAAGAGAAGCTGAGGGTTTGGACCATGCAAGATCTACCCAAATGTAGGACATCTGGGTAAGGACACTCTTGCACAGTTTAGTAGAATAAACATTTAGGTTGATTGCTTGAACATTTCTTATTGTGGTTTGCCATTTGCTCTATTGGGGTTCTCAACCCAAAGCCCTAGGGTGGTCTCACTTGCAACAGAATTGGCGACTCCATTGGGGATAACAATCTTGTTATTCCTATTTTGGGTTATTTGTTCTCAATTATGGTTCAGTTTCTTGATTTATTGATTTTATAGTATTGTTTGGTCCATCAATGTCCCTAGCGTCAAGTCTGATCTTTTTAATTAGACCTTGATTTTTTTTTTCTTAATTAAGCTTTGTATACGTTGTTTTCTTTGATTACAGTAGCGCATACATGAGTTTCCTATATTAAAAATGTGTGTGCACGTTCTTGTGTCTTTACGCAGTGATGTATGCAATTTTTTGGATTATTTTTTCAAATATTTTTGCCTAGTTAGGTCTATTGCCTGGTGATTTATGTTGTTGTATGGTCATCTGCTGTCTGGAGAACTCAGTTTTCCTGCAAGCTTTCTTTTTCAAAATCTCCTTCTCATTGGAAATATTTGGCCTAGGATTTCTTCTTAGGCAAGTTTGTAGTTTGTATCTTGGGTTCAAGGCTTCGTTTTGAAGTTCTTGGTTGTTCTGGTATTCCAGAACAGGAAATTGTTTTTTATTTTATTTTTAGCCTAGATTTCAAGTTCCCTTTCTTTTCTTTCCCTTGTTTGGTGGCCTTGTTTCTTTTCTTGCCTTTTTGAGAATCTTTTTGACAAGTTTGAAAGTATTTCTATATTGAAATTTTTGTGAGTTTGTCGAAATGTTTTGCTGCTATTTAGATCAGTTTGTGCAAGTTTGTAGTCTTTCTTATTCAAGTTGCATTCATTTTCGAGTTTATAACTTGCAAGATTGAAAGAGTCCTTGTTCTTATTTATTGATCTTTCGAGTTTTAGTAGTACTTTTGTGACCTCAAAAAGTTTCTTTTGTTTCATTAAAATAAAAATCACAAAAAACATTGTTTTTTTTTCTTTTTCCAAGTTTTTGGTTTATGGTTTCTTTTGTTTTATTGTTTAGAAGTGAATTGTGATCTTTTGCGCTTTTTCCTACTTGCTTTGAAGAGAGATTTGTGTTCAAATTTTTTCCCTCTTCATTTTTAAGTTGGCTTATTATCTCTATAAAGAGTTGCATTTACTTATCAAGTGTTGTTTAGGATCTTGCATCATCATTGTAACTTGAAATTAGACCAGTTTGCATGTTATGGAATTCTTAGTCATTTTTAATTTTTTAGGTGTGTGTGGATTGTTTCAGAAAACAAAATAAAAATATTTTTCTTATATATAGGTTTTCGTAGAACCCAAGAAGAAATC